>MJUU01043002.1:3049-21490 GCA_002080025.1 Modiolus philippinarum
ACTGTCTGTACCGTACATGTGATGTTGGTCCGTGTTGTTCATCTTTGTGTGTGTTTCAATCACTGTCTGTACCGTACATGTGATGTTGGTCCGTATTGTTCATTTGTGTTCGTTTCCTTTTACAGTTTGTACAGTACATGTGATGTTGGTCCGTGTTGTTCATCTTTGTGTGTGTTTCCCTTTACTGTCTGTACCGTACATGTGATGTTGGTCCGTGTTGTTCATCTTTGTGTGTGTTTCCTTTCACTGTCTGTACAGTACATGTGATTTTGGTCCGTGTTGTTCATCTTTGTGTGTGTTTCCCTTTACTGTCTGTACCGTACATGTGATGTTGGTCCGTGTTGTTCATCTTTGTGTGTGTTTCCCTTTACTGTCTGTACCGTACATGTGATGTTGGTCCGTGTTGTTCATCTGTGTGTGTGTTTCCTTTTACTGTCTGTACAGTACATGTGATGTTGGTCCGTGTTGTTCATCTTTGTGTGTTTCCTTTCACTGTCTGTACCGTACATATGATGTTGGTCCGTGTTGTTCATCTGTGTGTGTGTTTCCTTTCACTGTCTGTACTGTACATGTGATGTTGGTCCGTGTTGTTCATCTGTGTGTGTGTTTCCTTTCACTGTCTGTACCGTACATGTGATGTTGGTCCGTGTTGTCCATCTGTGTGTGTGTTTCCTTTTACTGTCTGTACCGTTCATGTGATGTTGGTCCGTGTTGTTCGTCTGTGTGTGTTTTCTTTTACTGTCTGTACCGTACATGTGATGTCTTTGTGTTTTCGATGATACAACAGTCTCTGGATTATTCCTTTTTAGATTGATTGTTCGGTTCTCAGTTACTTACATACTGGTCATTGAGGTATTCAGTCATACGTGTGACTAAAGTATCAATAAATGAAGATATAAAACTACACACCTTAATTTATTTATAGTTAACAGGCAGCTTATTCCTTTATTGCTCAACAAAACACATTCAAACACATTCCCGGATTTGCTGGATTGACCCACTGACATTGTGACGGATGCTGTATACAGAGCATGACATGCTTATCCTTCCGGAGCACCTGATATTACTGTTTTTTTAGAGTTCACACTGTTAGTGCTTTAGTTTTTTGTGTGTTTTGTGGGCATGTAGTGTCTTTGGTCTTCCGTCTTCTGGTGTTCTTGCTTTTACCTTGTCTCTGGACTTTGATTTATGTAATCTTGTGCTTTGTTCTTTCGGTACTCTACTACCGTTGTTTCAAGTCACCTTGTTACTGAACAATTTGCATGGAAGTAATCTTTTTTTCTGAACAGCTGACAAATAACTCCTCTTCTTAGATATCCATCTCTTTGTCTCGCTTTTATAAATTTCACATACAACTCGCTCATCAAAGTGATATAAAAGTGGGAAAACAAAGTGTACAAATACAAAATAACGTGTGTATCATATTTTAAGTGTCATAAAGAGTAAACATTTTGCAATCTGAGAAAATATTTCATCAATCCTCTAGTGACTTATTTTCCTAATGTTCCATAACACCAAATATTATGCTTAAAATTCGAAAACCCTTTTTTGTAAAAACATATACTCTTTGCAATAAATGAATGAGATAGAGGAGTTGAATGTGCAATTTTACATTTAGAAAATAGCAAATGAAATGCCTATACTAAGCAATCAAGCGTACTGACAGATATACTTTACTAGCACAAAATACAAAAAATACCAAATAAACAGTAAATTTTGTGCTATGCAAGTGTTTCAAGGAATAACTGCTTTCTTCTAATCGATATTAAGAATCAAATAATATAGAAAGGCATAATTCGAAATGATGCAAAATAAAGTACAATTCATGACATGCCGCAGACCTTACTGGATTTTCCGATATTGACAGGTTTAAAAAGATGATTTTAATCACTGTTGGCATTCGGAATCATATATTCTATGCAGCTCACCTTACCAACGCATTGTCATTCATGAAGTACAATTCAGAAGTAAATTTCGAATTGTTAATGGTTAAAACAAATTACTGCCGCTCTGAATCTTGAAGTCACAACACAGTAAGCCATTAATAGTACCACAACACAGTAAGCCATTAATAGTACCACAACACAGTAAGCCATTAATAGTACCATTTACACAACTTTACTCCTGCAACGGTAAAGGTCTAATATCGTTTTATATGCGTGCTTCATCTGTCTATGAAGTGGGTCTAGATGGGGTGTAAGCGAGAAGCGTGATTGGCATTTTAGGCAATCGGGAAACGGGATCGTGGCAAAAAGTGCAAGCGAAAATGGGAAAGGATGTCTATTGTGAAACGGGAAATTCTGAAAATTGAGTCAGTGAAACGGGAAAAGGCAGGATCTTTCGAGTCTTTGTAAAATATTTCCCGCTCGTTAAACGGAAAAGTGTAGAAAAATGATCCGGGATAAAAACATCATCAAAACACATAAAAACATCATCAAAACACATGCGTGATTGGCATTTTAGGCAATCGGGAAACGGGATCGTGGCAAAAAGTGCAAGCGAAAATGGGAAAGGAAGTCTATTGTGAAACGGGAAATTCTGAAAATTGAGTCAGTGAAACGGGAAAAGGCAGGATCTTTCGAGTCTTTGTAAAATATTTCCCGCTCGTTAAACGGAAAAGTGTAGAAAAATGATCCGGGATAAAAACATCATCGAAACACATAAAAACATCATCAAAACACATAAAAACAAACTCGACCAAAAATACCTAAGATAACACAACTGTTCACAAATAACAGAGAATAAAGCAAAACGTTCACAAAAAATCCTCAAGTAATGCAAAAAATAAGCTAAATAAAGATTATATATTTCATTATCCCCTGCATCGGAAAAATTCAATCAACATTGCATGCCGAATTCTTTGGTCAGGAAAAACTGCAGCATCAATGAACGAAAATCCATTTATTGAATTAATTTGCCTATTCAAAAAAGGACTGATGGGTAGAGTAATATGGTGAACGAATATATATTTGACCAATGATGTTGTGTTTTTCATACCCTAAGCCTATCAAAATATTTTATGTACGGTTATGCATAGTTGTACAATAGAGTGATGTTATTTAGGTCTGAATTTTTTAAAAAGGAAAATTAGTGTAAGCCCGGGTAGTGCGTATACGATCTGTACGCAAAATGTTCATACCCTGTTCACGGAACTAATGGTGTTAAAAGTACAAGTAAGCCAAGCATGCCTATATTTGTCTAGATAATAGAACGGAAATATCACGTATCTATGACTACTCAAAGATCACAAGTAGAAAAAAAAGTGTTTATCTTTAGCAATCATTTTCCCAGACGTTAACAATACATCTACATGACTTATTGCACTTTAACATATAAATAATGCTTTAAATGACAGTGTTCGACACGTATAAATTATTTTTGATTAGTCGACATGTAATGATAATGTCACTGTAGGAAATTTTTAATTGGATTTCAATATCTATAGTACGTGCAACATATAAATAACACTTTCATCTCAGACGTCTTTATCAAAGCAACAATCATTCTTGGTGGGTACGTTTATTTCAACTTGGAGACTACAGGTGCTCCTCTTTCCACTAATACTTTCAAAGGGACTAGAATAGTCTTTAACAGTTAATACATTGTGTATACGAACAAAATACAATAGGATCTAAATAGTGCCAAAACCAGATAAGGACAGAGCTATGCAAGAGGGAGATAATCCTTAGTTTTGAACATTTTTTTGTTAAATTTATATATTGTAAAATTCGAAATGAAATCGTTAATTTTTCGGGCCAGCACCGAAGTACTGGCTACTGGGTTGGTGAATACCCCCAGTGACTAACAGTCCACCAACAGAGGCATCGGTCCAGTGGTTATCTGATGTTACAAATAGTCTATACTCTGAATTTGGTTCAAATCTTAGGATTGCAGAAAATAATTCCGCATAAGTATATATTTTCATAGGTAGCAAATTTTTTTAATTTCTTTTGAAAAAGTTTCTATATTTTCGAGAAATGAAGCTGATATATATACTTCAAATAAAGGGGAAACCGCGAGAATAAAAAAGCAAAAATAATAAATACCCGCTAAAATAATAGTTTATTCCTAAATGTTTTGCCGATGTAATATAATCAAATCTGAATATTTCGATTCGATTAGGCTGTCGAACAGTTGTTTCTGGTCCAAACCACCATTATAGTTTGATGTAAAGATAAGGTTGTTTTATAGTTATATCAAACCCAAGCCAGCATTGTGGTTTGCTGATTAGATGAGACAGCCATACAGTCGTTTCGGGACTATACCAGCATTGTTATTGTTTACTCTATAGTTGTTTCAGATCCAAGCTACAATGTAGTAGTGCTGCCTGCTGATTGGACAAAGCTGTACTTCATTGAGTCAAAATCAAACCAGCATTGTTGTTTGGTGATTCGATGATTCTAGTTGTCCTAGACAGATACCAGCATTTTAATTTGCTAAATTGATTAGGTTGTCTTCTATATGAAGTAAAGCACTCAAAATTAGTTGAGTATTACATATATCAACGGTCTTAACTTTTTTATTCGTTCAGGAGGAAACCTTGATTTTGAAGTATGTCCCAATGCACCAACGCTCCTTTTCTTGACCCCATGCACTTAGATTATGAACCTACATGTAAAGAAAACTGAACTGAAGTTTATTTCTCACTAACATTTTTTTTTCCATTTTGAAAAAAAATGAACATAACAAAATAAAATCAAAATAAGTTCATCACATATTTACATTTTCTACCTTTTTGGCTTAACTGTATTTCTTAATTTCAAAATTGTCTAAGAAAAAAAAATAAGAAATATATAAGTTACAGACATAATATATACGTGTAAATACAACATGTGACTGTGATTTTCGGGTATTTCCTGACATCCCTTTTTATTCTAGATACAGCACGAATGTGTTGTGCAGAAATTTGCACTATGAGGATGGATGTATTTTTTTTTACAGAAATGTGCATAATTTTTCAAGAGTAGCAACACTATCAGTAATAAAGAATTGATTTAAATTTGAAAGCATTTGGCCCTTTTCCTGTCACATAAACTTGATATTAGTTTACAGATTTTATTGTAAACAAATTGCATGTCTCTTCTCTCGATAAAATTTGAAAAATATAATGCAAAATATAAGGCATTACTTTTGTTAAGTGATTGTAATGTACTGCATTACTTTAAAAAAAATGAAGTAATTGTAATATTATGCTAAATTTTCAAATACATTTGTATAATTGTAATGTAATGCATTGCAAAATGGAAATTCACCCCAGCATTAGATTCATTGCAATTGATCCCACATGCCTAACAGCAATAGTTTTTATAGGCATTTTCCAGATGCCCTATAGATTGCCAAGCAAAAGTAATTGAGTTAGCATAGAAAAAATTATATTTCAAATTCTATCCTTACTTACTGACATCAAGCGTAATAAAACATCAAATTAATATGGAATACGTTCAAAAGGCAGTAATAACAGGTTTATAGATATTATACATATGTATCTGATAGTGCATAATTTCCGGATTATGAATTTGTTATGGTTTATTAGATTTCAACTTGATAGCACATATGTTCATATTAATTTGATAAGGCTACCACATTAGTATACCCAATAGACAACATCCATTTCTATTCGATTGTTTAATAATAGGAATCCTTGTATTAATATTTTAATGGCTTTCGTATTCAAAGAAGTACTTACCTCAAATTTTTTGTCTGAAATAACTGTAGAGTAATTTACAAATACCATCACGTAGTTACCTAATATATGTTAATTATGTCCTTAAACTTTACGGCTATTTTTGGTCTTTCTTATTTTTAGTTGGATTAAAAGTTGTATATTTGTGATTTTTCTTGATTTATTTTTCTTTCTTCCTCTTTCCCTCTTTTGTAATGGAGAAAATATTTTCCGTCATTCTATAGCATAATTGGTATTCAGATACTTGATTTCCTCTATTGGCCCTGTGCCTGAAATCAGTTTTCAGGGGCTTCGGCTACAGAGCTGCCGGGCGCGTTCCCAGTTTGTGAATAGGGGAATACCCTGTCTATGCGGGGTAGTCAGGTCATAATACAGAAAGCCTGACCGCGAACCATTTTAGCCAAACTGTGGAGAAATGCCACGCTCCATGCAGTTTAAAGATCCCATCTATATTTCTTTAAAGAGAGCAGACGCACTGGGTATCGTATGAAAGGCTAAATTTCCTGCCCCTACCCATTTCTCCCCTTTTCCAGTGGCAATCAAAAGTCGTTGTCGTTCCACCTTTGTTTCTTTCTTCTTTTACTTACAATTTTTCGAATTGATTAACTTGTTCTCGCCCCGATATAGCTTAAATATTGCTCATTGGAAAACTCTTAACTAATCAATCAATCTTCTATTAGCAACCCCACTCAGTAACTTTTGACAATATAGTTATATAATACAAACTGTACATGTGGATCCGCTTATGTATCTAATAGTGCTTTAGTTCCAAATTATAAATTTGTTATTATTTATTAGATTTCGGCTTGATAACATATATGGTCATATTAATTTAATATATCTACCACAGCAGTATCCTCATGTGTCACTCATTTATTTCGATTTGATTGTTAAACATTTGTAATCATTCCAATGGCTATTCTATCGACACAATATTATACACAGGACTATTTTGTCTTGAAATCATCTACTGACGAACTTGGTTTGAAAATCGATTAATTCGCGAATTTGATAAGGCCTTCTTCTAACTTTGAAACACGACAAAAACCGAGAACAAGTTACCGTATCTTTCGCCTCTGTGGATGGCCATTTCGGCAATCTACACCTCTTCAGTGCAGATATGGATAGGTCTGAATATACCTCATAAAGCGATTTTATACGGTGTTAACATACCAAAACTATTTTAAAGAGTATTTAATGTTCCAAAATTAGAAGTTTTTTTTAAAAATTGGAAGATTTTTGACGAAATTTTATGGTGTTAATAATTCAGAAACCAATAAAATCTTTTCTAAAAAAATAACCCCTTATTGAAGTGACCAATCAGGTTGCTGCTTAAATAAAGACAAATTCTAATTATAAATTATAAGTAGCGAAACGAAGTGCTGTTTTATTTTAGATGGCCATATTTATAACAAATTAGCCATTGTTGGTCGTACGTACTCGTGAATATGAATATTTTAACTAGTTAATGTTAACTTGCATTCAAACATCTCTTAACCAGAGTAAGATTATTTTTTTGTAGAATTTGAAAATAATTTTTCAGTCTGTTTAATTGTACAAAATATTACTAATAACTCATCGTTGAAACATGGATGTAGCAATGTTCAACATTTAGCAAGTGAATTTCGATCAAACCGGTGCGAGATACCGTCTTAAACTTAAGAAGTATATTGTTGAATTCCTCATGGTGACTTCAATGTGAATATAGCACCAATGAAAGCGTTGCTCCATTTGCTTAATCTTACCATGTATTTATAGGGATTTTGTCCCTTTACATTTACTCCATATCCCTTTATTTGCTAATTGATATTTTTGCTTTAATGATATTTGAAACTTTGGCGCGAAACGAATCTTCTCTAGAAGTACCATTGAACATGCTTTGAGAAAATGTGTCTAGAAACGGCATTAAGCATATCATTTTTATTTGTATTTTCGATGTTTGAAAAAAGTAAAGTTTTCGTAACATTGCAAAATACTTTAATGTGATAAAATCAGATATTTTAAATGTTATGCCTAATATTTTGAGTATTTTTTTGGCGAGACCTATCAAAGTTGATAGAGAATGTCAGACATTTATGTCAGAGAAGGAAAATTAGCATAAGAGTAACCGAAAGACGTCAAAAAATAGTACCTTAAAAGCATATTAACTGCGTTAAAAATATTTTCTTTTTATAGAATTAGATTAAGGTTCTAAAACCACACTTTACGGTTAAATTTGAAACATACAAAAGATATAAATCAATCACCAATACTTCTCAGAATAAAAACATATATAGAAAAAAATGACGCAAAAGAGCTGAAAATAACAAATAATAATGAAATGCATTATTTTCGTATTTCCTCCTTATTTACAAACTCTATCCTGAAAATAAAACTAATTAGGTATATTTTTGCTAGCGAACATGTTCTCTTATTTCACACTCACAAAACGGTGGACCTAATGATTATATTATATTATTTGTTTTTTCTATATTCAAAACCATGCACTGTGATGAACATTTTTATTGCATACAACCCCTCAATGAGTTGCTACTCTGACACTTGCGTAATGGGAGCGGAATTTTTGCACGCTTTAAACATCTCTTTTAAATAGTCTGCAACTATTCAACACTATCGCGGTTTACACTTAAAATGGTGGTCTTTCACTGTCTTTCTTTTTTTTTTGCACTTAGAATGACGGCTCCCGACAATTCTGTTATTACCCTATTTTACTTAATCATTGTACACAGAGAATGTTATTGTACGTTTCAAAAAATACATTACAGTTTGTCGCTATTATGAGATATATCTGCATTTATGTCTTCAAATTCTCTAATCTCCCATTCGATAGGCACATGAGCATTCGTTTTCAAATTCACACGAGCTCAGCCATAAATGACGATGCATTTTCTTGTATTTATCGTAAAGATATTCAAATGCAAAGTTCTAGGCCTGTTCAACATTTTTGCTGAAAATAAATACTTTTACTCAACACGCAAAATATTACTATATAAATTAATAAAGTATAAATATAAGTAAACATAGAAAAAAGAATTGCAACGGGAATGCAACATCTTGTTATGAAACGGATCATTTTTTGGATTGAAGTATAACATCCAGGTACACACTTGAAATACATTTAAATATAATGAATAATAATACCTATATCAGTATCCCCGCCTAATAAAGCTCTTTTATTGCATAAAAATACAGAATTATGGGGTTTAGGTTGAGGGACAATTTTTTATAGCAATTTAGTAGCGTATCAAATGATATATCAGAAAATAGATTATAATAAATTACAAAAATACCGAAGTTACTGTAAATTTACTTTCTGCATATTGCCATTTCGACAACCAATGTCTCATCAGTTTATATAAAATCAAAACATGAATAAGTATTTTAGATTGTTTGGCTTCCATTTCAAACAAAAGATAACAGTGATCACCTACAATGGCCGAAAACTATAATTACATGCCACAATTCACAAGCGAACAGAACAACAAAAACACAAATGAAAGACCAGAGACAAACGTAAATAACGATAGATAGGAACTCATGATAGCCGGAACTGGCACCGGCACTAGCAAAAGCCAGCAGCGGGGTTTAACCGGTTTATGGGTATCTAAATCTCACCTTTCTCTATCCCATTTCCCTATTGTATAATAAAACATACCAATAATACTCAATACAAGTAGACTACTAAATCAATGACCACTATCTTGAAAAAGAAAATAAATATGACAAAACGTACTTTAGAAAGATGGGTAAAAGAGTGTTCGCTCGCTTTCATGTTATGTGACAGGAACAGATTCTGTGAGCTCAGCATTTATTTATAATAAAACGTGTACGGTATTATTTTTGACGTGAAATATTCTGGTACTGGGATAATTCCATTGGTCTTTGCGTATTAGTAATTGCATATAGGTTTGCTTGAATAAAACATTCCTTCATGTATATCGAGTGTTTTTGGTTTCTTGATGTAACTATTGGATAATGAAGTGGCGTTAGAAATCTTCTCTGTGATGCTGTTGATTCGTCTGCCTCGTCATGTGGTTTGTCTGTCAATGCATCGTTAGGTGCGTTCGTCTTTTGTCTAATTTGGGTTTTGCCAGTGCAGTTAACCGGCATGTATTGTAACTTTCAGTCATTGTAGATGTCTCATAGTATCTTTTTTATTTGATCCCATTAAAATCCGATATGTGGTCTTAAGCAACATTCTGCGCCATTACCTGCATAGGTTTCTCAGCACCAACATTTATAAGTTGGGCAGCACCTTTGCTCAAACTATATTTCCTGCCAGTTCACCAGTCTCATAGCCCGAACACAATCGTTTCCATGAAAACCAAGAGCATCTCTTCCTGTTTATCAGAGGTTGCTTCGCCACTGTGGATGCTGTATTGTGTAAACGAAATATCCATTTCCGAATCTTCGCCTATTCCTATCAATGTTTACGTTTGTCTTTTGATTGATGTTTTTCGCGCAGTACATACAGTGACTTTGTGGAAAGAGCAAAAGCACTGTCACAAAAACTGCTGAGTCAGGGATATGTTCAGGCTTTGTTACTTTCGTCCCTTCAGAAATTCTATGGCCGTCACCACGACATCATCAGTGTCACAAATAAAAACTGACATTTTCGGCTAGATTCGCGTCTTCCCGGATTTGACATTACCTGTTTTGACTTTACCCTGGATTGACCCACTGACAGTGTGGCGGGCGCTGTGCACAGAGCAGGACATGCTTACCCTTCCGGAGCACCTGATGTCACCCTTGTTTATTGAGAGTTCACATTGTTAGTGCTTTAGTTTTTTGTGTTGTATATGTTATGTTCGTGTGTTTTGTGGGCATGTGGTGTCTTTGGTCTTCCGTCTTTTAGTGTTCTTGCTTTTGCCTTGTCTCTGGACTTTGATTTGTGTAATCTTGTGCTTTGTTCCTTCGGTATTCTACTGCCGTCGTTTTCTTGTGTAGTTCCCAGGTGAAGTGTGAAATATAATTGTGATTTTCGGCCATTATGGGTGTTTCCTGTTATGTTTTCTTCGAAATTACCTTCTTTCTCTTTCTGTATGCAGGACATTTTGAAGATGACAGATTTCCTGTCGGCAAGGTGAAGTTTCCGTCAAACGTCTTTCACCGTTATTTTCTCACAATTAACAAGGGACCGCACAAGTAGGCAATTAAGTAAGTTTCATTCTCCCACATTACCAAGTTGTAAACGTTTGTATTTTTCTTTTTACTGCTTTTCTTGTGTAGTTCCCTGGTAGATTGTGGCATGTGATTCTAATTTTTGTTGAAAGTGTTTATTGTTATCTTTTCTTCATTAACTAAAAGGTTTGATATACACGAATTATTCTAATCCTTGTTCTGCTGCGCCCGGACTGGTCCGGGATGCAGACCTAGCTCAGTTGAGCACCCCTTAAACGTACAGAGACGCGATACTTTTTCACCAATATCATAGTAATTGCTATTTCCAAGGTTACTGCGGGAATGACACACGAGCTGCAAAATTTTTGACTTTACTCATAATACCTAATCATCTGCAATCTAAAACCACGAAAAGGCAAAAAATAACACTTTTTTATAGCGGAAACCAATATTTAGGGACTCGACCCGCCCGCAAAAAGCCACCTCATTGCCCAACTCACCCCTACTCCGTGATCACCTAAAATAGACATGCGTGGGGTTTTCTCACCGTTCATTGAAGATCTTATGGTGGCTTTGAGTTGTTATTGCTCCCCTTTGGGTCGTTGTCTCTTTGACACATTCCCCGTTTCACTTCTTTTTTCTATGCGTGTGCATCATTAACATTAATTGCTACATTTGCATAAATTTGCAAATAAATGAAAACTGCTGACTGATAAAAATATACTCAGCAAGACAAGGGTTAAGTATAAGGGGTCGTAGACCAACTTTTTCCATATCATGTTTTTTTTTGTTGTTTTTTTTCCACTTTTTTCATCATTTTTCTCTTCAAGATAAGAATGGTGATATTTGAAGCAAAATCGGGATTGAAACACTTTGTATTATTTTAATATATTTAGTATTTCTTTGAGTATAGAAAGTGCTTATAGAACGTGTTTCCAATAACTTATCTGTTAGTTTGGTGTCCGTGAGGTGTTTATAGCATAAATTTCCGAAATGTCAAACAGATCATGAAATATTTCACGAGTTGAAGAGTGTATGAAAGCAGTTACTCAATTCGCCGCTTTAATGTTTGTAAAAAAGATGCAAACAGTATCAAATGTTAAAGATTATCACTTTGTATTTGTGGAAATAAAAACTACTTTGTATTTCTCTCTAAGGTATTCAGGACTGTGAAAGTAAAATGTCTTCAAATGTATATTAAGAGACAATGAAATGACTTTAAGTGCATGACATTTAACACAAAAAATAATGATCAAGCTTTGTTTGTTGCCATACCAAAGTATTTGCTAAGAAATATTAACTCTATTTATAAGAGAAATGTATTTCAGTTTTTGTAAAAAGACACTAGCATTAAAATTTATATTCTATTTAGTTATAATGATGAGAATAATTCAATTAGAACTGCAATTTATTGCAGTGAATTACATTGGAAGTGAATGCAACTAAATTTCATTCCTTACATGATTTTGGCTATACTATTTAGATCCTATTGGTAATGTCTCTCAGCTTTTACACATATTTCAGTTTATAGATTTCCAAATGTTTTGATTTGATCTGCACTAATAAGACATAAGTTGTCGAAATGTGCATATTCAAAACTAAATTGACAGTAAATTCGGTATTTTGCTATCCACCTGTATGTTATTGAACATATTTCAATGCACTTCAGGTACTTGTGCCTCAAAAATATATCTGACAACCATGAAGTGTGAAAACAAATTTTGAAGCGAATTACATCATCCATTCCCTAAAATTATATTCAATAAAAATCTTAAAACTATCATATTCAGATGAGTTATATTTACGTACAGTTAAAATGCAATTTTTTGACAATTTATTAGTCATAAGGACGTTAAACATTAAGACAATAGCGAAACCTCAAGAGAATGAAATTCGAAATCAAAAATTTGCAATTAATTTTTTACCCTATTTTAACATTAACAATAATAGTTTGTGTCCAATAAAATATTTACACATTCTAAGCCAGAAAATAGCTCCCGTTTTGTATGAATTTGGTTGCTAAATTTTAACAACGATAAGCTTTAGAAATATCGGTAGGCTGATCAACTGTACTCTAACAAACTAGCCATCGCACAGTGCCAGCTATTTATGGCACTGTGCGTACCGCCTTCTTAAACTAAATCTTTTAATGTTCGTTTAATTAAATGATTTTCTTATGTTTGGATGCAGGTACTCTTGTGTTGAATGAGAAATTCGGTTTTGTTATATACTGTAAAAAGATATTTGGAAACGGGGGTAATAACAAAATTACCGAACAGAGTTGGCAAGAGCCGAAGTCCACGAGATAAAAAGACAAATCAGTCGGAAGCCAATGGAAAAACTGCCGACCTGACTGGTACAGGTATTTCAAATGAAATGCAAATAATAGTATTATCTATTCATCAAAATTTATCAATATGACAGAAGAAGTGAAACAAAATGACCAAATGAAATAATTGAAACTTGGACACATAATACTTTTGAACAACAGCAGAAAGATCAGGTTCACACTTCTACACATTGTAATTTTGTTTTATTGAAGAAAAGGGTTGAAAAATTTCGTTAGATGTATTTGATAAAAAATATCTTTGAGAAATTTGATGTCTCTATTGTCTATCCATTTTTATTTATACACGTTCAGTTTAAAGAAAAAAAATCGAATTAAGCACCACATGTAGATTCCCTTGGATTTAAATTGGCTTTCTTTCCACACTAATGTCGAGAGTCGTCGAGCAGGTTTTACACTGCAAGCTCCAAATACCTAAGCCCTTGCTAAACAGCTCGGGCTTCCCTCATTCATATTTTGTTGTATCCAGAAAGCTTAAGTTGGTCAGATCTTAAATCTTTGTGTTGGGTTGCTCATCAGTGAAAAAATTGAGGTTGGCATAATGTAATAAATATTATTTGCAAATTGTTTGTGGTAAAAGAATCGAAATTTCTACTGAATAAGAAGTAATTTTTTGAAACTTCTTTGGTGATGAAAAGTGTACATGTGGTTTTTATGCGTTTTTGCGTGTGTAAAGAATTTTGTCTTCGTTTTCTGATATTTTTGTTTTTTGCCTTGTCTCTGGACTTTGATTTAGGTCATCTTGTGTTTTATTCTTTTGATATTCCTCTTGGAAAGGGAAACTTTATAAATGTGTTGTAATTCATGGAATAGAACAAGAATTTATTGAAGGCCTCATGGTGACTTCAGAATAAAGAACAAAAAACCGTTGTTCAGTTTCTTGGTATTACCATATATTTGTAGAGACCGTTTCACGTGCATTTACTCCAAATCAAAACATTTTTATTAAGATTTGAAAGACACATGTATAAAAACAAAATGATAGATCCATGTGAAAAGTTTTAAGATTTTTGGTAAATAAATATTGGTAACATTAAACTTTTGGTGGGAAAGAATTTTTTCTTAATTTAGGTTGCAAAATAAAAAAAAACGATTGAAATTCTACTATAAAAATCCGGTAGTGCTTTTCGAGCGTGTTTAGAAAGATTCATGAATGGAAAATTGATATCCATGTGCAAATGGAAAATCAAATAATTTTACCCGATCCTCACACTCCTTAAACAAAACACTTGGATTGCTGCTAGTTTTTAAAAGCTTATTAACAGCCTCTATTGTAAGTTAAACTTGTACAATTTCACTTTTATGTAAGACAAATCAACAGATGTCGTTATGCTGTAAAAATTCAACAGAAGTTAGTTGAAAATCAAATTGATTTAACAGTGAAATAATCCGATATAAGGAGAACTTGTTTGTTAATTAAACTTGTTCAAGGATCAATTCTATATAACAATACTTAATATTACTACAGCTATTTATTGTCAGCAACTGAAAGAAAAATTTGATTTATATTTCTTGTTTAAGTCAATCCTGTTGTATTAATAAAACTTATATATTTGATTTTGTACATTCTTTTATCGGGAAACATGCCGCAATGTCCATTAGAATGTACGGAAGCGTATTAATGCCACACGAAGAAAAAATATCTCGTAATTATGAGATAATATCTCATTCAGATGAAATAATATCTCATAATTATGAAATAACATCTCATAATTATGAGATAATTATTTTGAGATAATATCTTATAATTATGACTTGTTATCTCATTATAAAGAGATAATATCTCATAATTATGAGATAATATTAATAGTATTTCAAAATTATGAGATAATTATCACATAATTATGAGATGATATCTCATAATTATGTGATTTTATCTCATAATTACGAGATATTTTTTTTATGTGACATCAATACCGTGTTCCGTAAGATATGTTCCTTAACGTTTCTTTTACAATCATCCTTTCGGATTTTATCGAATTCATAGATACGTCATGTCATTAAATTAGCGTAAAAATATCTAGCCAAAAACCCCACCCCTGAAATACAAAATTTCCGTATTTGATTACACAAATGTCTTTGCCCTGTAAGTAAAAAAGACAACCAACAAAAGTTGGAGGCATACTCAGCAAAATTTGACGAACGACAAATCCTAGAGCTATAAAGCAAACATACCCAAACACAGAACAAATCAGGACAGCCGTCATATTCTCGACTTGGAACGGGCATTCTATGTATAAAATGGTGGTTCATACCGGATTTACTGATCAATGATGACTATCTATGTATAGCGTCTGAAGAAAGTACTCGCATCCAATATAGTGTCAAACCAGGTGAAATAATTTTGACGTTCAGTATACAAGCCACACCAATGTAAAGCAAAGTAACTCAAGGATCCATGATAGATCAGTAGACAACTTCACAAAGAAAAGGCCGCAAAAATAAACAAAACCATGTTTATTAAAAGCGGAAAGTGAACATTTATCTATCAAATCTGGATANTTACATTTTTATGTCCTAATGTAACGAAAATGGTCATATATAATATCTGGGTGTCTGTCTATTCGTCTAAAAAGTTTTTTAAACCTACATATTTTGAATGGTTAGTGACAAATCATTTCACAATTTTTTTCCATATAGCAATGCTCTTCATTGATAGGTACCATAATCAGAATATTTGATTTCATTTTACAACTAATAAAAAAGTTTTCATATTTCACATGTTTCTTAGTGGTAAGATTGTAAAATATTTCAAAATCGTTGCCACGCAAGCTGGGAACCTGGAATACCCCTTGATTTTATTTTAAACATCAAGCTAAGGGCCTGCAAAACACCTCAAGACTAAATTTAAACAACCCGGACTTTGATTATTTGAATATTCGACCGTGTAAATATTTGATATGTGTATGGGATGTTCCAACTGGAGAAAAAAAGGATAAAATAAGATAAAAATGAAAAAAATTGTCCCTCTGAAGGCACTTTGTATGAATTTTTAGGTGGTCATGTTTTGACCATATTTTTGCATTCAACCTATGGGGAAATAGTTATTGGTTGTAGGGGTTTAAAATAGTAACCGTCAAAGGCCCATGTCTCATCAACTGGAACTGCCCTTAGCTAATTTCTGGAAAATAATTATTGCAACTTGGAATTTTCTTTACTATTTGGTCCTTGAAAATGACCAGAATATTCTTGAAAACTCCTGGAAAACCCTTGAATTTGGAGACATATACCACTCTACTAGTATATGCATTTTTGCAATATTTCACAGTCTCAAGTGGCTAAATCGTCTAAACCCGTTTGGAACTTCCAATGCTTTAAATTTTGTGTTCATATTTATTAAAAAAACTCAAACGGTCCAACAAGGGTAACTTACGTGCATTTTTTTTTAATATGAACTTGGCATGTGTTTTATGGTCCAGAATTTACATACAAATATTTACGCTTGCTAATAGTTACAGGATGGAAGTCCTTTGTGGACGCACAATACAGTCAGAAGGACACCTATACGTGATATTTTGTCTTTGCTGATTTCGCGGCATCAGTGTCATTGAGTGTTTCACATACTCATCGCGTTTTTAAATTACTGAAAGTCAGAAAATGTGTAATTTACGAAATACAGGACATATAACTGTAACAGTCAGCATGGAGTGATGGACACAACGAAAAGGATGCAAATGGATTATTAATACAATTAAGCTAGTGAGGATTACACATACAAATGCCGAAAATTACAGTTACAGGCCACAATCCACAAGGGAACACGAATGAAAGACAAACGTAAACAACTACTTGTGTATCGGAACTCGGGATAGCAGGACTTATACCAACTATATTAATGGTATATGAATGATTAGTTAGACTGGGCAATATTTAAGCTATATCAGGACGAGAACAAGTTAATCAATTAAAAAATATATAATAGTAAAAGGAGAAAAAAATTAGGTGGCAGGGACATCCGGGTCATAGAGTTTTGATTGCCACTGGAAAGGGAAGAAATGGGTAGGGGCAGGAAATTTAGCCTTCAATACGAGACCCAGTGACTCTGCTCTCCTTAAAAAAAATATAGAAGGGCTTTATACCGCATGAAGCGTAGCGTTTCTCCACACAGTTTTGATACAATGGTTTGCCGTAAGGCTTTCCGTATTATGACCTGACTACCCCGCAGCTCTGTAGCTTGCGCCATTGAAAACCAATTCAGGTGCCGGGATATTGGTATATGTATAATGTAATTGTTCATTTGTATAGAAATACAAACTATCGAACAAGCCATGAGAATGTTTTTTTAAGGTTTTCAGTGTGCTTTGGGTGTGACACAATGAGAAAATTTATCTCCCTTACTTTTTCCCTAGAATATTAATTATTAAATGATTTTTTTTATATATAAAATATCAATGGCTCATCAGATTTCTTTAAAAAAATGTTGAAAGAGAACTGGAAAATAGAAGGGAAACTGGGAAAGTGTCAAAAAGACAACGACCCAAAGAGGAGTAATAACAACTTAAAGCGACCATAAGATGTTCAATGAACGATGAGGAAACCCCACACCTAACGGCAGGTCGGAGTCGGCCCCTAAATAAAGAGTAATCAAGTTCGGCGAAATAAACACCAGCCTAGACGCCTAAAGACATAAAGTAAACTAAGAAAACAGACAAGGACAAGTATATTTGAAGTTTTTATTTTCTTTATGCAGATAACACTGTCTGAATGGCAAAAACAAAGGAAGATCCACTAACACAATTAAACTTTTTACTACTGAATGTTTCTGTTCCTCTGTTTCTGCTGATTATCCTCGGTGTTTATTTGCAAAATTTCCAAGAGGAATGGAGTTTAACTGCTTTTTCACTCTAGAGGGTGATTTAGCGCGCAAAAGTAATACGAATAAATTGTCGATTAATCCCTACCGGCGATAGCCGAAAGTTTTCGGCACTTTTTTCTAATCATTGATGTTATATTTTGTATGTTAGTGTAACATGTGAGTTACAGATTAAGTTCGAGTTTTTATTCTGGTTCACTAATTTTTGACGGAGTTTTTGGCCATCAGTTTTCTCACTTTTTACTAAATCATTCTAGTTATTGATCTCACATTTGGTAAGTGAGTCTACCTCCTAAAGTTACAAATTCAAGATCGAGCTTGGTTCTGGTCCATTGATTTTTCAACTTTGACTCGGAAAACTTATTTTACTATTTTTGCTGGTGTAAGAACGCCTTGTTCTACCGATAGGGGACTTGGTATTGCCTTGCAATACGATCCATGATTGTTATCTTCTATATTTGTCTTGAATTTAAAAAA
>MJUU01043002.1:21608-41579 GCA_002080025.1 Modiolus philippinarum
CCCCCCTTGGATCCGCCAATGTTGGTCTCACTACTTTAGGTTGGTAATCTTTTCATATTTACGTTGGTTGGATTTTGTTATTTTTAAGGGTTTAAAAGGATATGGGTATGGCCGGCAAATAGAGGTTGGAGATGGGGTAACAAATATTGTTTTAAAACATTCGATGGAAAATATTTTGTTACATTTCATTTTGTCATGCAGTTTGATATTTATGTGGCGAATCGTCCAAATCATTAGCGCTCATTTGAAAATAAACCAGGTTGGTACTGAAATAACTAAACCAGTTGCGCTGTCACGGAATAGAAGTGCTGTAAGTATAGCTTACATGTAGAACGTTTTGTCTAGTGTACAAGCTCATTTTATTCAATTTTAGATAAGCATGTACTAAACATATCAAAGTCTGGAAACATTCAACAAGTGTTTAAAATTAGCTGATATTGCATGACAAGCGCTTTCGTGAAATTCCAACAGTCATTCCATTACAAAATAACGAAACATAAACGACAAATACTGATTTTATATGACTGTCATAATGCTATTTTTACCCGCGTTCATTGTGCCTAATGCCCGCGTTCGGTTTGTCCGTTTTTGATATTTGCCCGCGTTTCGTTGTGTCCATATTTTGACACCCCATACATGAATATTGCCATCGTACCCGTCATTGCGTGAATGACTTAGTGTGTGCTTTTGACACAAGTTGCAGGACATATTTGCAAAGAGTCAGGTGCATTTTGTTATTTGAATTCTTTTTCTAACATCAAAATACATGTCCAGGTAAGTTCAAAACCTGAAACAATCTGAAAAGTACACACTTCATTTTCGTTTATTAAATAAATATATACTGTTTTATATCGCGTTTTCTACCGTGAATGCATAAATATATGAGGAATGATCGTATGCCTTAAATAATAAGTATCGCCTTTTCTTTATCGGAGAAAATAGCATTTTCCCTCGACCTACCTTAATCATTGTTTATTTTTCGGCGCCGCGTTCGTTGTGCCAGCTCCGGTTCCGTGTATTAGAATACCCGGTGTGTTATCTCATAATTACGAGATATTTTTTTTATGTGACATCAATACCGTTTTCCGTAAGATATGTACCTAAACGTTTCTTTTACAATCATCTTTTCGGATTTAATCGAATTCATAGATACGTCATGTCATTAAATTAGCGTAAAAATATCTAGCCAAAAACCCAACCCCTGAAATACAAAATTTCCGTATTTGATTACAGAAATGTCTTTGCCCTGTAAGTAAAAAAGACAACAAAAGTTGGAGGCATACTCAGCAAAATTTGACGAACGACAAATCCTAGAGCTATAGAGCAAACATACCCAAACACAGAACAAATCAGGACAGCCGTCATATTCTCGACTTGGAACAGGCATTCTATGTATAAAATGGTGGTTCATACCGGATTTACTGATTCATCAATGATGACTATCTATGTATAGCCGTCTGAAGAATATAGTGTCAAACCAGGTGAAATAATTTTGACGTTCAGTATACAAGCCACACCAAGGTGAAGCAAAGTAACTCAAGGATCCATGATAGATCAGTAGACAACTTCACAAAGAAAAGGCCGCAAAAATAAACAAAACCATGTTTATTAAAAGCGGAAAGTGAACATTTATCTATCAAATCTGGATATCGTCAACTAAATAAACTTATAATACTACAAATTTAGATGTGATCCTATTAATAATATCCCATATACGAGTTTCTATAATGGATATATAAAACGAAATAACATTATGAAATAATATTAAAATCTAAACCATAACTGAAAGAGAGCAGAGGCCCAAATTTTAGGAGTCAACTCCTTTAATGAGACTAGAAAGAGAACGTGTTCAATACCTTGGACCAAGACACACGTCAATAATGTTATCTCCCAATTAAAATTATAAGCCCTGTACTTAAAATAGCAAAAGCACGACAGAACAGTGGAAAACATTGTTTCAACTTGCCTTTACCATGTTTATTATATAGCATTGACAAATTATGACTCGGATACTCTTGTGTACTTAAATGTAATTTTCTGTGTTAATTTACGTTAAGACGAGATTATATACTGGATTGTTATACCTTATAATATTTTCCTAGAAAAAAAATCGACAATTTGACTGATTTATTTTCTCAAACCAAAAACGATCTGTTGACGGTGAACAGTTTTCAGTCAACACGGTCAACAGTTTCCAACTGTTGACTGCTTGGCTAATTTTGATTGGTTAATTAACGTCACGCGCGTATCACATGTTCTATTGTCTTGGACAACAGCATGGCGACGTATGTGAATTGTTCTTAGATGAAGTAGATCGCATTAAACAAAACTAAAACTTTGCAATTCAAAAATATAGTACAGATTGATATGCCGAAAAAAACATTTTAAATACAAACACAGTGCACGTGAAAAGGTATAACAAAACAGAAATAAACTGGGTTATCAAACAACAGCTGTTGTTTTCGGACCCAGTCAATAACTGTATACTGTTACCCGGAGTATTGCACTCAGTGAGATAGTGATGGATATCCAAAAAAGCGCAAACGACATCTCAATATAAAAACTGAATTATTTATGACCACAACCTGTGTGTTTGAAATTTCTATAGCACGACTTTTCAGCATTTTCTTAAAACGCTGACGACTTTTATGTTAGGTATATAACTGAAAACTTTAAAAAATGAAATAAAATTATCCAAATGAAATGGATAGATCAACCGACAAAATTATGTACATACGACATGCATATTTTTAAAAATTCTCTAGAATTTAAGGATTTAACAACTTTTTCGTTCGTTATCAACGCACGATAACCAATTAATTATGTTTTATCTGATTAATCACCTCTGATGTGACTATATATAAAAGCACCAAAGCTTGCTTCCATATCTTAGAAATATTTTAATCTCTTTGTAAGTTACTTAGACATGAAACCAGACATTGTCGTAGCCACAAATCAATGGCAGATACAATCAATTTCTGATTTGGAATTTAATTGTGCGCCTTATGTCCTGTTTTAGATTTACTTGAAAAGATGGCTGTGGTTGATAAAACTATGTTCGTCTCATACTTTTTGGTATTTTGAAGCTGTCAATAAATATATTCCCTTCGAACTTTGACGTAATAACCATCTTTTCTATTGACATTATTCGTCAATATTTCCTTAAAACAACGGTTGTGTTCTTAAGGAATGGGGGTAATAACAAAATTACTGAACAGAATGGTCAAGCGCCGAAGTCCGTGAGACAAAAAGACAAATCAGTTGGAAACCATCGTCAAAATTGTCGACTGCAATGGTCCTGACTTGGTACAGGCATTTCAGAAGAACTTATATTACTCAACAAAAGTACGATATACAGATTTTATTGAAGGAAATATTTTACTTTTCGAAAGAAAACCATAACCCATAGACAAAGAATAATGTTAACTATTCTTAACGATTTGATAAATAGAAATATGTAAAAATTACATTGTTGTGTCTTGTAATTTTTTCATTAATTCAGTAAAATGGTTGACTTTTTATTCTTTTTCTCAATCCCAAATAGTTTGTTGACCTTCAGCAGATTTTGATCTGTTGACTGTATCCGATCCGTTAACGCCTGTCTAATTTTGATTGGTTAATTATAATTAGTCGCAATGGTGTTGAACATACTAATATGCCAGTAAAATCTGAACACATAAAGGATGGTCACTTTTCAGGTTTTTGAAACTGTCTCTGACATTTGGAATCCTTATATTTTATCCATGATGACTCATTAAAAATTTTTGCGCACTGACCCCACTTTCTTTTCAAAATATGTTTTTATTCATCTTGAATAAACTTTTAACAAAATTTGAAGAAATTCTGGATAGGGCCTATATCTTCATTGTATTTCAAAGGTCGATTGTCTTAATGCGAAGTAAATTGAAAAATCTACAGGAGTTCAGTTTCCCGTCAAAATTTCAGTCACTTATATCTCAAAAAACGGACACACTGACCTACAAATATTTTTTTTTCTTAATATGATGTATAATCAATAAAGTCAAGAATGAAGTAATATGATAATAGGATAAAATAGGATATGGAGTAAATGCAAATGAGACAAAGTCTCTACAAATGCATGGTAATACTAAGCAATGGAACAACGCTTAAAGTTTTATTGTTGTTCAAAACCTTGATATTATGAACTTGAGGAGCGACCATCCTTAAATATGAAAAGGTATAATAAATAAGACTGGGCCCCATAACAACAATTGTTTGACTCTTTGACTAGACTTTGTTACGTTTAGTCTACGATTTCAGACAGTAGTTCAGTCCTTGGGGTCAAACAAAACTGCTGATGTTCCAGAACCCAGTATCATGTAACATAAATGTCGTCTACGGTCCTTTAAATGTTGAAGATTTTTAAGCTTTATTTCTATTTCAAAAAGTTGTTCAAATATTTGAAAATGTGTAAAAATAACTAAATATCCAAGTTACTGTAAACTTAATTTCTGCGAATGACCATAAACAGAATGGTGTATAAAAAGTTGACAAAGACCAAACAATCAATAAGGTCTAAATGGACTTGGCACGAAGGAGATGATATTTAGTTTGCATTTTTTTAAATTACAAAACGTTTCCAAATAATTCGGTTTTCTCATCACCACCAAAATATTAGGTCCGGGGTTGGTGAATGCCGTCGTGGCGAGTTACAGTCTATCAGCAGTCACATCTAGTAATCAAATACCGAAGTTACTGTGAATAAAATGTCGCCCCGATCGAGATTTGATCCCTGTATCCCTCAACCGCTCTACCATCTGAGCTTAACGAGTACTTTACCAGCCCAGCTACTCACCTTTGTTTCTTGTCCTTTCCTTCCCCTACCCAATGTCGTTTCCTTTCTTGTCCAAAACAATTTTATCACCTTATTGTGAATGAATTATGTTTACGATCGGGCCATGTTTTCAAAAAGTGTTTTAAAGTACCTAACATACTACTCAACAAAAGAAACGGTACACAGTTAATTTGTAAATATTTTTGTATTTCACACTTTAAAGTTTCAATTTTCGTGTGTTTATGTATTCAACGCCAAAATGCATTTGTTTATTCCATTTTCAAATCAAATCCGAAACACATACAAATGATTCGGAAATCCGGAATGATAGTTTTTCGCCCAATGATCAAGTTCCTCGCTTACTGGTGGATGATTTGAATTGTTTGTTGTCAAAATTGGTACACTGCATTAGGAAAACAATTGGCCATATAAAAAGATGAAAATAATCTCTCATTTTGATACCCTGCTCAATCCAACATCAACATGAACAATGGCTTGGCGCGGTTAGACCTTCAATTTGATTTCTGCAATAACAATTAATTGTCATGTGAAAAGAAGAACAAACTAAAGACTAATGCTTTATTTATTAGACAGATTTATACTCAGTCTGTTTCATATACATTTGCTCCATATCATTTCATTGTTTATTTTAAACTGGTGTTTGTCTCTCCTACAGTGTGGGATCCGTAAAAAGATTCCCCTGGTGAAAGATTTATACTCAGTCTGTATATTGCAGTTATGGTGTACTTGTTTTTGAGAGAATATCAGATATGGATACGCTATCGCACAAACTGTGCACCTATTTTCAATAGCTGATCTGTTTCTAAACTAATATGAGGCTGAATTCATCGAAAGGCTTCTTCAAAATAAAGATAAAAGACTGACTCAGTCCTTTAATTTCAGCTTCTGTTATGTAGATGCTATTTATTACTAAACAACCCTCGCTTTGATGATTTTCTCAATCTTATTATCCAAAAGAGATCGAAATTAAGGATACTACAGATACTTCCACATCGGCCTCGTTCCTTGACCTGAATTTTGAAATTGACAACAAACTTGCACTACAAACTAGGCTGTATAACAAACGCGATGACTTCATTTTTCATCAGTCAACTCTCTTTTTCTTTGTAGCAATATTCCAAAAGCGCCAGCATATACAGTTTATATTCAAACTAAATTGCTACTCTAGACCCTTTGGTCGATACAGTGACTACCTTCCTTGATAGAGCTGGGTTGCTTACAAATAGGCTACTTAAGCAAGGGTATGTTCACCATTACTGGAAGTCATCACTGCAGAGGCTTTACGGTTGATATCACGATCTTGTGGACCGCTACGGGATAGCTGTTTCCCAGATGAAAACTCTCCCTTAAACAGCTTAAGATTGTTGTTTTCTCCACCTAGAATTGACTTTACTACATGATTTTACATGTGTTTCTTATAGGAAGCCGGAAATCCTTATCCTACCATTGCACTAGTTCTTACCAATAGTTTTGAATTTGGTGCGTGCTTGTCATCTGTATGTTAGTCTCCATTTTTTCTGTACTGTACTTATGTGATGTCTTTGTATCAATATGTTTCCGATAATGCCATTGTCTTTGGATTATTTTTTGACTAACGGTTCGGTTCTCATTTACTTTACTTGTTTCATAATCCATTTAGTTCAATCTTACCAACACAGCATCATCTTCATCACAGAAACCCATTATTATGACATTCTTATATAATGGTCGATATTTTTCTCTGTTCTATTAACAAGAACCATTTTTCATCTCGTATTATTTAATATTCTAACACTTTCATAAGCGTTTTATGACTTAGTTATTCCGTTGAAGACGTAACCAATTATATTTCTCGTAACAAACTGCACGAGGCAGCACTAATCGCTTTAGTATTGTGTGAGCTGATTTGATAGTGTTATAGATTGCATTTATTTATGCCTATCTCTATTCTTGTGAACGGAAACTGAATTAAGTGGTAATTGATGAAAGAAACTATTGGGTCGTTACACTTTGTTCTTTCATAACATATACTTTGATCCTTCGACAACAATTTCAATATAACTATCACGGAACTAAACTAATTATTTTCCAAAGGCAACAAAATTGCATTTGCAAAAATATTCAAAGTTAAGACATTGAAGATACTGAGTAACGACTTCGGACACTTTACTACTTCCAAATACCATTCACTCAATTTTTTGTCGCTCAATCATCGAACATAAAGAAGCAGTTTAAAGCAAGAGAAGAAAAATCACTTTGGAGTAAATAAAACCTGCCTCTTTCTGCATAAGGATATACCCTGAAACTGAAATATATCGACTGAAGCGATAATTATCACGGTGACAGTCAGTTTTAATGTTCCAGTAAAGAGATAAGCGCTGGTTTAAGTTGAATTATATTTTTTTTCTTTTCACGATTTTAAACACAAGAAAAAGGACTAGATGGGTGATCTGTGGTTGTTTATAAAAATGCGACAGTATTCTACCAAGCAGACTCTGGGCTCCTTTAGCTAGTCGGCAGATTAGCGGCTAGCACCCCTTAACACATCTGTCAAAATTACGTATTGTCTTCTCTCCTTCCCATTTTGGTCATGGATTTGGTAGTCTACCTGTATTGGGTTTTATTCGTATGTTTATTATACTGTAGGAAAACCGGATAGTTAAAGGGGAGGTCTGAGTACCCAAAAACCGGTTTAAACTGGGTTTTCTCTGGCAGATTGTAGCATTTGATTGTAGATGTTTCCTGTTATTTCCTCTTTTTGGCACACCTAACCCAAAGGATCAGTGTGAGCTATTGCCATCACTTGGCGTCCGTCGTCCGTCCGTTAAACTTTTCACATTTTCATCTTCTCCTCCGAAACCACTGAAGCAAATTCAACCAAACTTTACAGGAATGATGAATGGAAGGTCCTTAACACAGATTGCTCATTTCGTTCCGATCCGACAAGAAACATGGCCGCCAGCGCGGAACTTAGGTTTAACATTGGACCCTATGGGAAAAGTCACATTTTCATCTTCTGCTCTGAAACCACAGAAGCAAATTCAACCAAACTTAATAGGAATGATGCACTAAAGGTCCTGAACAAAGATTGCTCATTTTGTTCCGATTAGAGAAAAAACATAGCCGCCAGTGAGTAACTTAGGTTTAACATTGGACCCTATGGGAAAAAATTCACATTTTCATCTTCTCCTCTGAAACTGCTGAAGTAAATTCAATCAAACTATACAGGAATGATGTATGGAAGATACTTTACAAACTTTGCTCATTTCATTTAGATCCAACAAAAAACATGGCCTCCAGTGCATAACATAGTTGAACATCGTAGCGCGGTATGTGAAAACCATACTTTTCATTATCTTCTCTGAAACTTTTCAAGCAAATTTAACTAAACTGTATTAGAATGGTGTATTGAAGGTCCTTTGCAAATATTACTCATTTCAATGGGATCAGGCAGAAAACACTTGTGCCAATTGAGAACATTAGACCTCATTGGTAAAATACATCTTTTTGGTCATGCATGGCATAAAATCATTTTGTCGGGAGAGCGATACAGGCTCAGTCTCTGAGCCTCTAGTTTCATTGTTTATATGTTGTGATTATCTTCTGTTAGTCTTTTTGTCGGGAAGGCAGTGATGGTAAATCACTTTGCAATAGTAATATAACGTTTGCTGACGATCTCACATCCATGTATTAAACAATACATGGATGTAGCGTTGTTCGAGGTATGTCAATTAATTCAGCTCAAACAGGTGCTAGGGACCGTCTTTAACTTACTAAGAGGTATGAGTAAAGCTCATTGTTGAAGGCCCCATGATGGCTCCAATATAAAGAACAACATTAAAAGCGTTGTTTCATTGTCTGGTTTTACTATGTATTTTGTAGAATCTTTGTCTCGTGTGCGCTTAATCTGCATCCTTTCAATGTTTAATGTACATAATAATCGTTTGATTGATTGGTAGGCTATTATTACATGAATGAGAATATCCAATGTGCATAACTTTTTGTTATGTGTTATATGTGTTCTGCTCTTGACAACACTGTTCGGTAATTTTGTTATTACCCCCATACAAAGTACAATGAAAAGTGGCATAAAGCTATATGTTAGAAGATACAACTTCAATAATAGGGTCTGTAAATCTCTTTCAACTTTTGAAACTTCCGGGTACAATTTTTTGTATCCGGAAGTTGCATTTTTCACGACGATATATGAAGTACCAAACAAAAACTTGAACGTCATAATCCTGCAAAGTTATGTTTTAGCGGGACACTTTTACAAATTTCAATTTTATCGCGAAATCTCGGTGTCCCATGACAATACTTATAGACCCTATAGTAGGAACATGTTCGCATGAAATGTGTGAAGAGTGAGCATGAGTGCGTCAAAAACGTAGATATGAAATTAAGAAAGTAAATCAGTCAAAATATAGAAATTACCTCGTTTTCTCTATTCGTGATATTCATCACAGCCCGTTACTGGTATTTTCCGATAAAATAGCCTCCGTAGAAACTTTTCATGTTAAAATAAAGAAATGTGTGCTTACAATATGAGGAGAATGTCTTGTGAGGGATATGCAAAGAATATAATATTCTTTTGACTAAAGGAGTAGGTCCGGATTTGAAGAAGAGCTATAGATAGATCTGTGGTGGTTTTCAAACTCTATACTGTCTACTTTAATGAATTCAATTTGTTTTTGGGTATCACTTCAACAGAATTGGTCAAATACGTCAAACAAACTTGGGGAAACCGCTGACAAAGGCTGAAAGGGTTTGATTTTCGGGGCATTTTTTTGCATATTTAACACTGGCGAACCTTTTGTACACTGACGAGCTTTATATATTTTGTGTAAAATGGTGAATTACAAATTACACATAAATATCTTAAGTGAACACGTGGTTGGCCACTTCTATTTCAGTCAAAAACCAATTAAAAAAATGACAAAAAATCTGCAATTTTGAAAATTTTGCCTTTTTGGGCTAATTTCTAGACATTATTTCTAGAATCCCAATAGAAATTATTGCAAAATGAACACAAATCTATTAAATGCAACCATTTTACTATACGAAAACGATCAGACAATAAATTTTTGATAATTTTTTAAAAAAGAGGAAATGTTGGCCAAAAAAGACCTTTACTGAACCTTATCCTTTAAAGACATGATTATACTATTATTATTTTATGTAAATATTATATAATATTATATTATTTAATATCCGCCGAGTTGTTTTTAAAAGAGCTAACGAGGTATTTAATGAACATCAGTTGAACTTTGATTTTAATGAGCTTTCATCGTTCCAAAAGCTACAGTTTTTAATTGGTGACCAAGGATTTTTATTTTCTGATAGTTTTGGTTCTAAATGCTGCACCCTTGGTCAAGAATTTCTTTCTTCCGCTTTTAAGATAAGAAATGATATTTTAGATTTTTAATGTTTAGTATAATATTATGTTTTAATAATATTTTTATGAAAGTTAGAAGTGTATCACATAAGGTCAATTTAAATATTCATCAATTTTAATGATTGGTATAGATGAGAACTTTTATTGTTTTAAATATGAACTGTTATGTATTATTTTAGATTTATATAATTGTCATTTAATTGTAAATATTAGTTTTAGGACGAATCCATCGGACACCTGACGATGGTTGCCCCCGATGTAAAGGAGTAGTTTCCAAATATATACTAAGTATATATATATATATATTGTAAGAAAATACTGTCTTAAGATTTTCTTCATTTGTCCTTAAATACTGTCGAAAAACTAAACTTAATCTTTACCAGGTTACCATATTTTCAACCAGTACAGTCATCATTTTTGCGTAATATTGGCGGATGCATGGAATGCATAAAATAATTTGCGATTTAAAAACCTATGGCAACCCCTTTTTGTATAAAAATGATGTCTTCAGTAATTCACAAATCTTCTTTTCTTTCGTTCATTTTAAATTACTAAAAGTTTATATTGTCTTCATAGTAAACCAAGGATTTATATATGGCCCGGAATCTTAATTAATTGCCAAATTGAAAAATCAATAGTCATTTTTTTTTCTATCTCGGATTTCAATCCATGAATATAGCTATATTCAGCATTGCATATACAAAAACACCAACTAAGGGATGTAGCGGATGTTGTAAATATGTTTTATCATAAACACCATTTTGGGCAATACAGATAAAAAAAAGAAAACTAAAATAGCCCAAGTACTTTGAAAATTACAAACATTTGAAAATTTCCATGAAAAACGCAAATTATTGGGTTTCCCCCAAAATTAGCGATTTTCAACGTTTAATATCTCGAAAAGTAAGTCATGAAGGTATATTTTTCTTTTAATATTTGGAATCCTCATATCAAAATTTACATTTTATCAGATTTTAATGAAAAAATCAATATGGGATCTATACTGTATCGTATGCCCTTAATTTCCTGTCCCTACCCCTTTCACCCCTTTTCCAGTGGCAATCAAAATTCGTTGCCCTTGTTGTCCCTTCTACCTCTGTTTCTTTCTTCTTTTACTCATGTTTTTTTTATTGATTAAATTGTTGTCGACCTTATGCAGCTGAAATATTGCTCACTGGACGTTAAACTCTTAACTAATCAATCAATCTTCTGGTATACCTTGTACACCGAACGTCAAAATATTCTTACATTGTTTTGGCTTGTTTGTACATGTTACCCATACAGATGCCATCGAGAGTCCCATATCAGTGGGAGGTTGATGCATCGTTAAACCTGATTTCACCCACCATTTGTTTTGCAAAATGCCCGTTACAAGTTGACGGCTGTCCTAATTTGCTCTGTTTTGGGCATGTGTGCTCTTGGATTTGTCGTTCATCATATTGATTTCCCTTTCTGTTTAATTTCTCTGAATATGCTTCGGACGATTGTTGTACATTTTTTATTCGAGTATTAAGTAAGAAGTAAGAAAACAAAATTTGAGCGTTGCTAATTTAAGGGTATTAACAGATATTCACACTTGTTTCTTGGTAGGATACAGACTATGGAATTTAAAATTAAGCTTAATTATATAGATTTAAATAGATAAAAAACGAAGTATAATTCATTCTGTCAATGCATAAGCATAGAGCTTGAAAAATAACAACAACAAAAATAAAGAATAGAAAACCGTAAATATAAATATTCATATCGAAAAAATGAAGGTTTGCTTTGATCGATTTCGCATTCCACAGTTATTGCCAGTTTAATTGAGAAACAATGTGCAGATTTAATAGTTTGGTGATGATAGATTGGGTTCCCCATGGAGAAAAAAAAATTCGTGGACATGTTAGTTACAATAAACTGCAGGTCAAGTTCGATTTTCACCATGACTATATCAGTACTTGAGTTTTCAAAAAAGTTGAATAATTTCTGAATATATGTTGCAATTCACAAAATACAGATCAAGTTCGATTTTCAACTTGATCGAGTTTGCGTTCCACAGTTAATGGTTTGAAATCATGCCAAACCTACAATGGATTTGGTTTTCGGTCTACGACTTTCGTTCATTTTGAAGTTGTTTTAATATCTTGTGAACATGTAACTGTTTGTAAAATCTTTCAGAAAGTGTGAACATTCATCTTAGATTTATTTCCTGTAAAGCCTGGTCATGCAAAATTTTTCAAGTTATCTTTCCATGTTTTTCTTTTATAAACTGTATACTTTGAAGTAAAATTGTTCGCGGGATTCCAATTTTCGTGGTTCGCTAAAACCACGAAATAAAGTTCCATTGAGTTTCAAATATATGGAATTTGAAACCAAAGAATTTAAGTACCCACAAAACAGTGATATTTGTAAAAACCACGAAATGTGATGTCCAGGAATAAAAGTACTTTCACGGTATATCTACTTATTCTAACGATTCTGACAATCCCCATGACATATCGCTTCATTTGATCCACTTGCATATTTTTTTTATTCTAAGCAATAATTTTACATGTACTTTACTAAGTTAACCCCAGTCAATAATTTCCCGATATTAATGTAAGAAATCTAACAATTAAATCAATCATTGTTTCACGTGGATGAATATTTGATGGATCAGCTGATATCAAATCAATTTCAATTTTACGGACAATAAATTATCTACAAAAGCCGACAATATTTTCAATAATCATAGTTATTTCACGACAATGTCTTTCAAGTCTGAAAATTCAACGAGTCTTACCTCCCTTTTATAGTAATCTTATAGAAGAAAAGACAGGGATAGAACTTTATTGATGGATTTGTAAGTTTTCGATGAGGAAGCTGTTTATCATCTGATTGTCATAACTAGTAGAAAAATCCTAGTCTAGTCACTATATTTTCAATACTTTGGGAGTCTTCATTTATCAAGAGAGAGAGAGAGAGAGTGAGAGAATTCGTGATGGGTTTTGTAGAAAAACCAAAACTACCGAAGCAGCGGAGACTTTTTTATTTTGCCATATCGCTATGACACTTGCAGACATATATCAACTGGGAACGTAAACATTATAGTAGATAAAGAAATTCCACGATTCTTTAGAAACGGGCCTAAATATCGCTAACCTTCAAAAATATACTGGCTCTTAATAAAGACGCAATAACAAATTATTGGATAAAATGGTGCAAACGAGAAAGTGCAGACAAATATGCTCTAGGCTTGTTCAAAGATAACAATATTACCAAAGTCATCAACAGAACAAATTTTTATAAAGATAATTATGAGTCACCTACAAAGCTGTCTGTTAATAGAATAAAGTCAAAATTGAGAGATCTTGGTAAAAAATATGTATGTATCTGTTTACAAAGCTTCCAACAACGTTGCTAGCGTCTGAAAAAATACTGTATCGATTGCCAATAAACGAACAAGACAAGCCGAAAACTTTCATACGTACCTATATTTATGACGAAAAAACGTTAACCAAACAACGTTATAAGGATACAGAAATGATATATCTAAAGATTGCACCTTGTCGACTATGTACTGGGTTCCTAAGCTCCACAAAATTTCCTTCATATATCGTTTTATTACGATATTGAAGAACTGTTCTACTACTAACTTATCCATCCATTTGACCAGTGCACTTACTTGCATAAAGGTGTTAGTTATTAAATACTATGAAAAAAAATTGTCAAAACATTGGTTTAAATTACTTTTTGAGTTTTAAAAAATCTATTGAAGTTTTAGATAAATTACAATCAATAATGGAGTATTTCATCTATGGACAGTAATGGTTTTTCAACACTTATACAACCCTTCTACATAATTTTATTACATTCAAATTGAGACAGCTTATAAAATGCATGGTCTTTAAATTTCTTGGTCTGCAGTTCATTAGTTGTAGCAACAAGCAAGGATTCTTGTCTAATATTACTTACAAAACTCATTGTTCCTGGACATGTGATGATGTGATTAAGGCACCCAATCTTTTGCTGGACAACATCTTTGTTCATTTTGGCAACATTATTTATCAACAGGTCATTGGTATTCCCATGGGTAACAATATTATACTTGTCATTGCAGATCTTTGTATGTTCTGTTACAAACAGGACTTCATGAAAAAAAAAATAAGATGAAACCGTACAAAACAGTGATATTTTTATTGTTAGTGATAACAGCAGCTTTATTGACGATATTCTTACTATACAATCCCCAATTTTTATATAATGAAAACATTATTTACCCTCATCAACTGAAACTAAATAAAGCTAAAAATGATGATTTCTGGATCTTCCTGTCATCATTGACTCTTGAAAATTAAAAACTAAAAATTATAATAAAGAGATTATTTTGATCCCACCATTATTAATCTCCCTTTTCATGACGGCGACGTTCCTCTAGCTCCATCTCTCCGGTAGTATATACCTCAGTTGGTACAATTCACACGCGATTGTTCTACTTTTAATGATTTTAATTGAGGCGCTGCGCACAAAGTTGACGGCACATGTAAAATTGAGTTTTAAAAGTATTATCAAAAGCCCTTATAACATTGACACTAAGAGAATCACTATTTTTGCTTTCAAGTCTATGGCATAAGTCTATTTCAACAAAAAATGTCATTTTTTCCAGATTGAAACTCATTGTTCACGATCTACAGTGTGCGCAGCGTCTGATGTAACCTTACTATCACAGCCAGACGTTTACAACAGGGTTACAGATTTCATAAATTGTTGAATACATTGAAGATACAAACATTTGGTATCAAAATATAGCTTGAATTGAAATCAACTTACTACTAAAGGCTCTGTCACACTGTAACGTTCTAGCCAACGTGTGACGATGTTCGCAATATTTTGTAAGAACGTTGGCACACGCCGAAAAAATTGAAGAAATTCTCTTGTTGGACGCATTCATAACGTCAGGCTAACGACCTACAATTCCCGGAAAACTTATCCATAACTTGTCTGCAACGCTCTCAAAACGTGTAACAGCGTATGAAAACGTTTCAAAGGCGTTTTACTAGCGTACTTGGCGTATACCGAACGTATCCATAACGGTCTTCTAGCATTCAGAGAACGTCTGGATAGCGTTTGGACAATCTTTCGTAAGATCTGTTGAAAATTCTTCACCCCCAATGTCATTTGCAAAGGTAGAAATGGATAGAAATGTCAAAAGAGGAATACGACGGATTTGCAGGAGGGAGAGGTCCCCAAAAATCACAAAATTTATTTAAAAAAATATATAAGTCTGATGCTGAAATAAAGCAGCTATTTAAATTCCTTTGGAATTTTGTTTTGCTTTTTAACTATTATTTTCATAATAAAACATCTGCTTATACGTTACTCCTCAGTTACAAGGACGCTCGGTTTGCGTTCTTTGCACGTTTAAAGCAACTTTCGAGAAACTGCTTTATATCGTGCACGTTGCGTGTATGACGTACCTTTAGCGTTCGTCTAACGCGTGCATAACTTATTAACAACACGTTGATGAACGTCGTGAAATTTTGAGCATGTTCAAAATTTTCCGACGGACTAAACGTTGACCAACGCACGCCAACGTGTGACGAAGTGTTTGTAACGCATTAAGAACGTGCCTTTAATTTATACAACGCACACCAGCGTGTACGAAAATTTTTCCACACGTCGGCACATGTTGGCGCTGTGCGTTTTAGTGTGACAGGGCCATTATGGGATTTCTAATCCACGTTTTACGGAAATGTTGTTAAAATGTCAGAAACTTATAAAAAAAATCCAGCAAAACTGGAATTAACCTACATTTTGTATAAGTATTAGGGGATATTGGAATGATGTTCTGCAAGAATCCGTCAAATTGATTTTGGGATCCAATTACCTAGTGAATTACACAATTACTGGCTGCCGATGTCTGCTGAAATATGTGATGATTTTTCGCCAAACCCTTCAGGAAATTGAGTTTGTTTTCCGTAGTGCAGCAGTGTTTGAGTCGGCCGACAGATTCATTCTCTATCAAGATTGTGGTCATGGAATAAGTAGTCTTCCTGTATTGGAGTAGTCTTCTTGTAGAGGGTTTAATTGGTATGTTTATAATATTTTGTAGCGAGACGGGACAGACAAAGGGGGTTTCCAACTTGGTATCCATAAACGAGTTTAACGCTATCGCTGGCTTTTGTTAGTGGTGGTACCATGTCCTGCTGTCCCGAGTTCCTTTCGTAGTTTGCGTTTTTCTTTTGTCTTATTTGTGTTTTTTCCTGTGAAGTGCTCTGGCAGATTATGGCATGTACTTGTTATTTACAGTCACTGAAGATGTTTCCTCTGTTCTCTTTTTATTTAATTTTTAAATGTTAGGGAGGAATTTCGCCTTTTTGTGGATTGGCTAAAGCAGCATTTTCGTACATGTTCCCATAGTAAATGGACAATAAAGGAAATATCAACATTGTGTAACAGTATCATGTATGATACATCTACATTCTCTCTTTTATTTCGAGTGTCTTTCATGTTTATTGCACGTTTAATGGTGATCAAAGAACTTTTTTAATATTTTTTCTCGTTCTATTGTCGAATATTTATGTAAAACTTTGACAAAGATGAATTCATAATTTCAAATTCCTTTCTACATGCTTTGCTTGAAAATTTATACGGCAGTTCTTCAAGTTTTTTAATTGAAGACTATTTCATAATTTTGTAATTTCGATATTTAGTTATTTGCTCAATTCCTTTCTTTTCGTCCACCTTAAAACGTTCTTCCGTTTTTTAACAAGATGACACACAGATGAATGTTAATAACAACGTGCTATTTGACCGGTTGTTTGGGAATAAAATGTTTTCTCTGCTTGGTCACATCAAAAAGCCGAGTAGACCTCACGTGTGGTTTACTCACTCTTTAGGTTAAAGCAAGGAAATGATGTTTTGGCCAATTGGGCCAAAGTAGAATTCCTTATAATTTTATAATGTAAAGTGTTTCATTGAATCAATACTGACATTTGACATTCATTCCCAGTTTTCATGGGAGTTCACACTATGAGTTGTAGCTGTCTTGCGTCCTTGTTTTGTCTTTCTTTTTCTCTGTTTTAGTTTTTTTATTTGTCTTTGGACTTCGATTTTGTGGTCATCACCTGCCTTGTTCCTTCGGTATTCTACTGCCGTTGTTTCTAAATTAATTGATTTATTTCGTAACAGGTTGCCCTATTTTGTCATCACTAAAGTATTAATGTAACACAATGTCAATGCCCACTTACATTCTGCTAGTTATTTCATCGACTCACTGACCATAATAAAATAAAAACAATATTGCTGATAATATGCCGTAGGTGAACATATCTGTATTGTATGTGGTCGTGTTTTATAATTACATTTTCTTTGTTTCGTTAGTGTTGAATACAGACAATTCAATTTGCTATAAATGACAGAAAGTAATTAATATATTACAGACAAACTGATCCTCAGGATAGAATGTTGTTGTAGCCCCACCTTACTATGAAATATTATAAGTAGTTATTATCAATTATCTTCATATTGTCAAATGCCTTAAAACAAATCCTGAATAACATATGTAAGGAAATTATTTGATTCTGATATAATTACAATCATGCTGTCGATAATAAAGATCTAGTGAAATAATCTTTCTGAGTACTGTTAATATGAAAATTTTCGCCATTTTGTTGGACATACATTTCGCCAGGGGGTTATTTTTGCGCTCATAGCCTTGTATGTCCGATGGCATCGCTCTCACATGTAAGATTCCATTATCAAACTATTAGCGTGGGGGAAATTTTGGCAGATTTTTCTTAATCACGAATATAGTGAAAATTACCCAAACGCGAAAAATTTCCTAGTTCACAATAATTGTACCGTACTGTACAATTGACATTTTTCTTCTTTGATTTAAACGAATCAAGTTTCATACCAGAGTCTATTGAGGAACAGTCTATCTCTGTCTATTGTTTTCAGTTACAGACCTTGACTGCATCTTATTTACTAAAAATGAAATGCAAGTTAACGTGACCACTGTCACCAAAATAAGTATTAATCCTGGAATTATACCGAAGTATTCCTATGAATACATTTTCAATAACTTTTAAGGTAAAGATATTCCAAAATATCTACCATATAGTATATACGTTTGGCGGGTAATTCTCTGTTTGCACATGTAAAATATACATTAAATATTGTCAATAAAGCGAAAGTTCAACAGATTTAAGAGTATCCACGAACAACAAATATCAAATCTGGATAAATTTTTGTCACATAATTTGTGCTATCCTCTGAGATCTGCTTAGCTTTTCGGTGAGAGTTTTCCCTGTCCCTGTTTTGTGATCCACGTTTTTGTTCGTTATTATTGTATTCTTTATTGTTTCTGTATTGTTTGCAACTGTTGTATATGTTATGATGAAAGTTTCTGCGATTTTCCTGCATATCTTGATTTATTCTTTAAATAATTGCATACAATTTCATGTATAATTTGGACCAGGAAGTAAAATATGATTTTTAAAAATGTTTCCATGGCGATGGATAAGGAAATTAGAAGATGATCCATTGACAAGATTTCAGTATTTATTTATTACAATTGTTGGCAACCCATTTTGATTAAATAAAAGATAACAGGCAACACCTAAAATTACCGATAATTACAAGCCAAATTCAGCACATCTTCGCTAGCCAAGGGTTACGATTCGCTCCACTCATCTTAGAGGAGCGGATCGTAACCCTTGGCTAGCGAAGATGAATTCAGCAAGGGAACTTCACAATAAAAAACAAATGAAAACAAAACGTAAACAACAATAGAAATAATAAAGGTAGCACGGTATTAATTATTTTTCCATAGGCGACCATACTAACGTTTTGGCATTTTTCATCCTTTCAGAACAAGAACCCGGAACAGTGCAGTATGTGTGCTTGAAGCACTTTTATACAACATTCAAAAAATAACTGCGAAACATAGGCATGACCAATTCCCTTTCAAGCTACAAGATGAAATATGCATGACCCGTATGTTTACATCCGGTTCTCTGTGCAGTTAATCGATAAATCCCTAACATTAAAAAAAATTCATACTTTCTTATTTTAAAGTAAATCAAAAATTCTTTTGTCTTTTAAAAAAGATACTTGTATATTTACCCTATCTGGAAAAAAATATACCATGAACCTTGCATTTATTATCCAATCATAATTCAGCTTCTAGTCTTCACTCCTGTACTGAATGTAGGGTACACAAAATTTCAAACCTGGTCCCCTGTCATGAATTAGTACCGTACTACCTAAAACCCAATATATGTAGGCTTTTAACTCCAGTACAACTATTTTCAAAGAAGATACATGAAAACTTTTATCGAGATCCGGAAAATTACCATTTACAAACCTATCAAATGTATGAGCTCGATGCGCAGGTAGAGTAAGCATATCATGTTTCTTATAAGACACCCGCGATGCTGAACATGTGAAATCAGATGGAGGAAACGGCAATCTTAAGCTTTTAATGGGAAAGATCTGTTGTCATCTGGGAAATAGATAAACCCATAGCGGTTCACAAGATCGCGATGTCGACCGTAAAGTTTCAGGAATGAGACTTGCAGAGTTAGTCCTTATTATTATATAGATAGCGGTGAAAGATTGAGATTTCCCAGTGAAAGAAAAGTGATAATTAACTGTGAAATTATTTTCCACAAAAGACGTTGTCAACGTTGTTGTTAAGTAGACGTCACAGCGGATTAGTCTTGAAAACGTAGTTCATGAAATGAATCACAAACGGAACCATCAAATTTGCGTGAACATCTATATAATAAAAACTATTACTAATCCTTGATTCTGA
>MJUU01043002.1:41861-55556 GCA_002080025.1 Modiolus philippinarum
ACTATATGCAACAATTCTATAACAAAATTAAATCCCTAAATCCAAAAATGTAGGAGGAGTTTGAGTCACAAGAAAAGTGTGACGGACGGACGGACGGACGGACAGACGGACGGACGGACGGACAGACGGAGGGTATTACAATATCCCCGAACTTTCTTCGAAAGTGCGGGGATAACAAAACGTAAACAACAATAGAAATAATAAAGGTAGCACGGTATTAATTATTTTTCCATAGGCGACCATACTAACGTTTTGGCATTTTTCATCCTTTCAGAACAAGAACCCGGAACAGTGCAGTATGTGTGCTTGAAGCACTTTCATACAACATTCAAAAAATAACTGCGAAACAAAGGCATGACCAATTCCCTTTCAAGCTACAAGAAGAAATGTGCATGACCCGTATGTTTACATCCGGTTCTCTGTGCAGTTAATCGATAAATCCCTAACATTTTAAAAAAATCATACTTTCTTATTTAAAGTAAATCAAAAATCCTTTTGTATTTTAAGATACTTGTATATTTACCCTATCTGGAAAAAAAATATACCATGAACCTTGCACTTATAATCCAATCATAATTCAGCTTCTAGTCTTCACTCCTGTAAACAAAATTTCAAACCTGGTACCCTGTCATGAATTAGTACCGTGCTACCTATACCAATACTTAATGATTTAAATATTGTATGAAACTGCTTTATTCATAAAGTTTGATTATTTTGTGATTGGAAAAGTCATTTTATACCATGTTCGTACTGTCCGGTTCAGAATATTAAGCCATCAAACGCATCACACTGTAAAGTTCGGAACAGATGTTGTATATCTGAAAAAGACAATTTTTAGTCGCTTAGAGATATGGTGTTGTGATTTATTTCATCTCAAACTGGTTATTTTACTTGTTTTAGTTCTGCTTTTCCCTGAAAAGCTTAATTTATTTACACTTGGTACATACATGCACTTTGGAAAGGCCATGTTTATGGAAAAAGGGGGGAATTTTTTAACAAAATTAACTTGTAGCTATAGTTGCCATTTAGCCTACTTAAATTCTTCAGATTAACACTAAAGTCATCAAAATTTGTTACCTACACATTGAGAGTGAAGTCATATACAGCTGAAAAGATGGGTATGATATTACTGTAAGCAATAAATAAAGTTTTAATTGAAAAAAAAGGATGTTGACAGCTTATCGACAGATATTTTCGACAACTCATGACTAACAGAGACTGATGTTGCACAAGTTTTGATGATGTAAATAAAAAGTCACGTATTAAATATTTTAACTTGAAACACACAAAACTTCTCATTTTTCTCATCCTGTATGAAAGAAAAAGAGTTTTTGAAGGGAAAGTAAATCTAAATTAAATATGAAAGGGAAAATTAAAAGGAGTAAAAGCCATTTTATATCTAAAAAAGGGGCAAAATTTAAATTTGAGGTTCCTCAATTTGATATTAAGGCATGCAAAATACCTAAAACTAGTGATTACAATAATGTGCAATGCTTCTGTCCAAGTGTACAAAGAAATCCAAAGAGTAAATATATTTGCAATTATTTGTACATGTGGGAAAAGGGAGGTAATTCTCGATATACATCTAAAACATCCAAACTACATTTAAACTGCAATTTGAAGTGAAAATAAGGCACTCACACCAACTTTTTGTTTACATTAGGGCTGACAAAGACACGTATCGACTGGTACGTTTAAAAAAAATGGAAGATATGTGGAACATGTGTTCCCGTGAGCACTCGGCCAGTTACTCCTGTTACATGGGCAATCTGCGATGGGATAGTAAAACCGAGCAGCAAAGAGGCTTAGTTTGGAGAGCCAAATTAGTTTGTGATAAATGCACATATGTATCTGTAATGTGTAATCTTTTTAAAGAGCTAGATTCAGGTAAATGAGGTAGAAAAGCTGCTGCCATTAATTATGGGATGCAAGTTGGACTATCGCAAGTTTCTATGGGTCCAGCAGGATTAAGGAAAATATTATTAAGTGGCAATATTCCTGCTCCTTCAACTAAAGGGATGCAAAATAGCTCAAATGAAGTTAGTAAAGGTATCGAACATCAAAACAAAAATGATATGGCTGGTTTGCGAGATGAATTCAAGAAAATTAATAAAGTCCGCGGCCATCCTGACAATCAAATTAATGTTGAGTGTGACGGGTGTTACAATAACCCACCTTACAGTGGCATTAACAAAACACCGTTTCAACCAGCCATTCAAAGTTGTTATGTTGTTGTAGAAAACATGACAGAAAAAAAGCTTGTGATTAATTCAATTACTAAAAACAAACTTTGTAGCCATGTAAAAAATCATGAAGGGGAAAATCTAAATGAAAAAATCTGCAAGTGCACGCAAAATATGCACATGACCGAAAACATAGGAAATGAGGAAAAATCAGCATATGAAGGGTTCAAAACATTATACAGTGAGGGTTTTGAAATAAGGCACATCACAACAGACCCAGATACAAGTGTCTATAGGGCTGCAGAAAAAGTTGCAGGGGAGCACGATGTTGATAATATCCCAACAAATTTTATCGACACGAGACATTTTTCTGAGAACCAGAGAAAGTTTATTATGAAAAATGAAAAAATAATCAATTTAATGCCAGGACGCACAAAAACAGACAGGGCAAAACTCATTGGAAAGTTTGCAACAGACTTAAGTGAGAGATGTCATGCAGAGTATGAGTCTGCCTTGAATGAGTGTAGGGGCAGTGTGGCCAGATTCAAGCGTGCCTTGTCATACGCTGTTGACGCAATAGTCTTGTGCTACCAGGGAAAGCATATCCTGTGCAAATGACAGTCATTTGTTTGTAAACCTGAAAAAAGCAACTGGCTTGAGAATAGTAAGGTACTACCCAGCAAAATTCAGCTAAATCTGACAATACAATCTCAAGCCGAACTGCGAAAATGTGTCAACTTTAAACTTGGTCCGAAAGAACTTGACATGACAAAACTTGGTACTAACTCGCAGAAGTCAGAATGCGTTGACAAAATCATACGCCGTTCCTTACCAAAAAGAGTAAATTACTCCAAAAACTTCTCAGGCAGAGCCAACAGTGCAATTCATTCAGCTAATCATGGTCCTGGTGAGTCAGTCTTTGCTCTCTGTCTATCTGTTGGTTCCCCCATAACCCCTGGCTGTAGGGTATCTAAAAGTCTGCAACAAGAGCAAAACATATATGAAAACAATAAAAAATATAAGCAGACTAACATCTATAAAGCAAAAAGGAAGCAAAAAACAAGTCACTTATTCCAGCTGTATGAAAAACATCAAGAGGAAATGAAATATCAAAAGGGAATGCTATTACTTAACAAACCCAGGAGAAAACATGTAACGTCCGCAGCCACAGATCATGATGCATACACTAAAAGTAAAAAATAAGCCAACTTAAACACATAAAATATGCTTACTCAAACAAGACAAAATGGATGATGTGCTTAAGAGCCCCTTTTATTGGTAAAACATTGTATCCTGTCAATATTTGTACCGTGCAGCTCATGGACAACATGCCTAGGATTAATACAGTTTTTTGTGTCGCACAGATGACTGACATCCATTTGGTTGCCCGCATGATCCTGATTCAATAAATTTTCCGGGTTTATTTTATTGTATGCCAAAAGGGCTAGTCTGTGGACCCTTTCAACACTTTTTTTCTCCATATGGCTATGACACTCTTTTCCTACCATAGCCCATAGCAGTACATGCCCCCCTGCCATAGTACACACTGATGGCCGCTCACTGAAACTATGCATTTTTTGTATAAATCAGCTGATAACTTTTGAAAAAAAGCATCCATAGTTATTACTTTCACATATGTATCTAAATAAAAGGAAAACTTTTGAAATGTGAGGCAAATGCCATGACAGCTGGACTATACTGCATTTTACCTATAGGTAGCACGGTACTAATTATTTTTCCATAGGCGACCATACTAACGTTTTGGAATTTTTCATCCTTTCAGAACAAGGGCCCTGAACAGTGCAGTATATGTGCTTGAAGCACTTTCATACAACATTCAAAAATAACTGCGAAACATAGGCATGATCAATTCCCTTTCAAGCTACAAGATGAAATATGCATGACCCGTATGTTTACATCCGGTTCTCTGTGCAGTTAATCGATAAATCCCTAACATTTTAAAAAAAATTCATACTTTCTTATTTAAAGTAAATCAAAAAATTCTTTTGTATTTTAAGATACTTGTATATTTACCCTATCTGGAAAAAAATATACCATGAACCTTGCATTTATTATCCAATCATAATTCAGCTTCTAGTCTTCACTCCTGTACTGAATGTAGGGTACACAAAATTTCAAACCTGGTCCCCTGTCATGAATTAGTACCGTGCTACCTAAAACCCAATATATGTAGGCTTTTAACTCCAGTACAACTATTTTCAAAGAAGATACATATAAACTTTTATCGAGATCCGGAAAAATTACCATTTACAAACCTATCAAATGTTTAGTTCGATGCGCAGGTAGAGTAAGCATATCCTGTTTCTTATAAGACAACCGCGATGCTGAACATGTGAAATCCGATGGAGGAAACGGCAATCTTAAGCTTTTAATGGGAAAGATCTGTTGTCATCTGGGAAATAGATAATCCCATAGCGGTTCACAAGATCGCGATGTCGACCGTAAAGTTTCAGGAATGAGACTTGCAGAGTTAGTCCTTATTATTATATAGATAGCGGTGAAAGATTGAGATTTCCCAGTGAAAGAAAAGTGATAATTAACTGTGAAATTATTTTCCACAAAAGACGTTGTCAACGTTGTTGTTAAGTAGACGTCACAGCGGATTAGTCTTGAAAACGTAGTTCATGAAATGAATCACAAACGGAACCATCAAATTTGCGTGAACATCTATATAATAAAAACTATTACTAATCCTTGATTCTGATTATCGAAAATATTCAACTCATGATCGAAAAACGCTGTAATTCACTCATGCACTCCTACACCGGGCAAACAAACATTTAATTTGCACATTTGTTTTAAAGTATGGTCTTTGTGTTTAGCCAGACTGGACAAAGTAATTCCCTACTCATATTTATGATATTCTGCAGTAAGTTAGCGTATTTTCGATTTTTTAATACTTACTTTCTTAGTCACTGCGAAGACAGTTCAAGTTTGTACAGTTGTATTTTTTTTTAACCGGAAACAAGTTGCGCTTAAAAGAATAGTAAGCGCTATTTGGGATTTAGTTTTGAATTATGTTGCCGACTAAAAGTCTGCTAAAGGTTAAACTATCATAAATTTTAGTTAAAAATTATTTATTTTTTGGGTGGTTTACACAAGCAGGAAACCATTCTGTCCCCTCGAGATTTTTAAGAAAAATTACCTCCCTTTTGGGTGTTGCTAAATTCATTCTGTTGATTGTAGAACTGGCAAATCGTCTATTGTAACAAAAGAACATGAATATACAAGACATTCCATGTTTGTGTCTACTTTGCACACTTTACCACTTATAGAAAATAATCTTGTGAAAAAATGTGATGATAAACTTTTGTTTGAAAAAATTACTTAGAACCCAGTTGAGTCAGTCAATTGTAGAGAGTATGAGTGGTAGAAATTTACTGATTCTAGTTTTCTACACATTCTGACATCATCAGCTTGTTCAATAGCATAACCCCGTTTCGTTAGCCGGACAGCAGTATGCAAACATCACTAAAGCTGATACATTTATTACATCCCAGCTCTTTTTTCCTAGCATGGTGATCTGTATCACTTAATCTTACCTCATATAGAACAAAGGATGCTTTTTTTTTTCTTTTTATTTATATATTAAAACGTCGAAAAATAATATTGTCCATAGTGGCCATGGAATTCGATTCTGCTTTAACCGTTAAACCACTAACCTTTTATACTGACTGTTAACTTTGTTGGGCACAATAAGGATATATGTATTATTATAGTTTATTTTTTTCAGAATGAATATCGGCTTTCCTTCACTTATTTATAAGCTGAGATATAAATTACTTGGTGCCTCATGGTGACTTCTAGATGAAGAACATCACTAAAAGCAATGTTCCTTTGCTCTACCATGTATTTGTAGAGACTTTGTCTTATGTACATTTACTCCATATACTTTTATTGTTTATTGATGTGTCTGTATAACATTAGACCCCCAGTTATCTTTTACAGATACAGTGTGTCCTCGTGTGATACCTACATATAATATTTAAGTCCATACCGAATAAGAGTACCTCTTACAAACATGTCTTATCATGTTTACTCCTATGTAAAAAATGTATAGCAAGAAACACCAACAATGGCTGACATTTATAATTACATGCCACAATCTGCCATGGAACTACATGTCTTTTTTCAACGCTTTCCCTCATAACTGATCTGTTTGCCGTGCAAATACTATATTTGTTTGATTCTATTGAAATCTTTGGTATTTGGATAATCATTTAAGTACATAAACAAACAGTAATGCCTCAAAACCTAATAAAATCTCTCAATTCTTTAAATAAGTAATGACCCGTTGACAATAAAATCGTAAAGAAAGCATTTCCAGTTGTTATTTGATGCTGATTATTTGTGACTGGCATGTCTAGTATTGTTGTCATAGAAACGTATCTCTCGGAACTTTTCACGTATTTCCGATATTCAATTAATCGACAGGATACCTATTGACTTTCTCTACCTGTGATTCCAGTACATGATCAAATAATTTAGAATAAGTTTCTATTATTTCTTATAATACATTTTCTATCACGATGCTATTGATATTTCCAAGTCAACTATGTTACTTTGAAATGTCAAGTACAAAAGAGATCAAGATAAAAACAATCTGTGTTTGTTTATTGCGAATGAAACAAGGCTGTGATTTATAAACCGTAATTTACAATATAATAAACTCTATACTTGTAAGGAGCAATTCATTAAAGGTGTTCAGTACAAACCTTTGACTTGACCAGTACTTATTTCATTTTTCTCGCATGTCTGCTGTCTACTTCTTTTATGCATCTCCTTTTAAAATAATCTAGTAAATATAATAAAACATTGTACAAACACACATCCAGATTTTATGCTTTTATTAAAAAAAAAATGGATCCAGGTTCTCCAGTATATATGTTTTTATCGGAAAGAAATATTATATCTCATCTTACAAATAGTTTTTAATTGTTAAATTATCAACTCGCTATTCATTTAGTTTTATTGTTAATATAAAATTTGGTTTTTATACTCCAATCGAAAGACGGACGTATTATGGTATAAGGTCCGCCCGTTCGTCTGTTAACTTTTTGGTTTCCAGAGATTTTTTCTGTAACCGCTTGACATATTGATTTCATATTTGGTATATGAGTATATCAAGGTAAGATACAGATCAAGTTCGAATTTGGTTCCGGTCAGTTGATTTTATACAGAGTTATGGGTTTTGGACTAAGTGAAATTTTGAAAAATATAGGTTTTTGGAGTTTTTTCTGTAACCGTTTGACATATTGATTTAACATTTGGTATATGAGTATATTTAGGTGAGATACAGATCATGTTCAAATTTGGTTCCGGTCGATTGAATTTGTACAGAGTAATGGCCCTTTGATTAAGTTAAATTAAAAAAAAATATAGGTTTCCGGAGATTATTTCAGTAACCGCTTGACATAATGATTTGAGTATATCTAGGTTAGATACAGGTTAAGTTCAAATTTGGTTCCGGTCGATTGATTTTGTTCAGAGTTATGACCTTTATATAAAATTAGTGAAATTATTAAAAATATTTGGGTTTTCTGGTAACCGATTGACATATTGATTTGATATTTGGTATATGAGTATATCTAGGGTCGAGATACAGATCAAATTCGAATTTGGTACAGGTCGATTGATTTTGTACAGAGAAAAATGGCCCTTTGTCTTAGTGAAAGTTTGAAAAATATAGGTTTCCAGAGTTTTCTTTTTTTTGTAACAGCTTGACATATTGATTTGATACTTGGTATATGATTGTATATGGTTGAGTTTCAGATCAAGTTTTAGTTTAGTCCTGGTTGGTTGATTGTGTACGGAGTAACGGCCCTTGGACTAGTAAATTCAGTTATTCCGCCTCTGCCTTTTCTTTATAATGTGTGAATATGTTGATTTTAATATATAGTATATAATTGTATGTTTTTAAAATACTGATTTAAGTTTAAATTTGGATCCTGTTGAATGATTTTTGTGGACAGTTATAGCCCTTGGATTTAATATTTTTTTGAAAATTCATTTTTTTTTCACCTTTCTTTGCATTAACTTCACATATTAATTTGATATTGGTTAAATGGTTACATCTTGGTAAGGCACATATTCTGTTTGATTTTTTTTCAATCAAAATTTTGTTGTGGTCCAACTATGCCATTTAGTTAAGAGTTGACAGTGGACGAGCGTATCATGCGCTCTTGGTGCAGCAGTTTATTACTTCTGAAAAAGTAAAGAATGGTTTTGATACTTTTAAAATGCGTAAACAATTTTGGAATATTGTAAATTTCCATTGACAGGAATGCTAGGGGTAAATTCAAAGCTCTTGTGAGTTTGTCATAAACCTATAGAATATTTGCTACACTCGCCGGGTAAACATTAACCTTGTGAAGTTAAAGGGGATGTGATTTGATAATAAATGAGGACCATTTGTTGTGGAAATTTCCATTTATTATTAAACACGTTAAAATCTGCCTTATTGATTATAAATGTTTCACAAAAGACTAATGACATTTTGGTCAATTATTTCTTGTAACGAAGGAACACTCTGACAGTTAGCCTTTTTCGTGTGAGAAAGCCGTTATAAGTTTTGTTGTATAATGAATCCTTTATTTCCAAATCACCTGGTTTCTCTCCCATGAAACGTTTTAACAAAATTGTATTCACTTGCTGGTTACACGTAAGGTATGAAATCCGGGTTACCAACCAGAATTGGTCTTGCAGAAATAAGAGTAAGAATGTCAAAAAATAATTTCCAAATCAACAGAACATTATTGATAAATATCTGATCCTAGGATGACGATTACGTGATAATATCAAACCAAATCCAAAACACACGAATAAAAAACCCCAATACATGTATTTTCGAAATGAATCAATAGGATAAAAGAGTGTTTTTAATGATTACCCACTGTAATTACTAGCTCTTGCACTGCCTTTTCAAAAACTGAGGCTTACCGAATCTGTTCTCAGAATTTCATAAATTGTGAATCTTTATAAGGTCTTTGCATAAACGCTCTATTTATTATCTATGGTGTTAAGAAATTACTTTCAGGTCATTCTTTAAACAAATATACCGTTTTGACCTAAACATGTGATTTCTTTTAATACTAGTAAAGTAGAACTATTATACTTTTCCTTTTTTATAAAATAATTGCAGATCTAATCCAGAAAGAACATGTTTGTTCGGCGTTAATGGAAAATATTATATTTTATATTAATTCTATAGTTCGGTATTCACCCGTACCTTTTTGACACATGTCCTTCAGTTTTTCTTTGGGTAATTAATCGATCAATTAATAATATATATTTGTAGACCTTTTTTCGTCAATTAAAGTTTAGTCAAAGAATTGTCATGTAGGACCAATTATAAGTATACACTTCAATATCATAAACAATTTGTTTTTATGTGGTATATATTTATTTCAATATGTCAATAAGCCAGTCACTCAGTCTCACTTGAATTTGAGGCGATCGTTTTCTTACACGAGAGTTCCTGTCTCGAAAATCACGTATTCATACTATTTGTCCATCCGTTCAATACATGTACATAGTCTATCTGTAAAATTCAACAGTTTAATGCTAGAAACTTTTTATTTTGCAGATCGTTTGTACATATACTAGTATTGATAACGTGCATATGGTAAGGTTTTAGATTGTTTGTGCATTTCCTTCCAAAATATATATCAATCAATCGCTAGTTTTAATTTTGCAGATCATTTGTACATGTTCCAAAAATATTTAAGTGGTAAAAATATACAAAAATACCGAAATTGTATCACAAACAGTAATTTCATTATGCTGCACACTTGTTTCAAGGAGTAACTATCATCATAACATTAGAATCAAATAACATGGAAAGCCATAATCCAAAACTAGTCACAAACACGTACTCACTACCAAAAATAGTAGGCCAAATCAAGTAATAAGTACATCCATTGAATGCCATACACGCATTGAGTCTCTACAAATACATGGTAATACTAAGCAATGGAGCAACGCTTTTATTGTTGTTCTTCATCAAGTACTTATTTCGAAAAATATCGAAACAGGAGGTCAATTCCAATCATAAGGACATCCAACCAATGAAGACTGATTTTATTTGATAAAAACAGTAAATTTATATTAAACGCAAGGTAAATTTTTCATGTCTGGCAAGTCTGACTATTGGTCTGGTGAATACCATCGCAGACCTCTGGCAACGGTAGCAACGGCAAATGGTTTCAAAATACAAATACGACACACACAAAAATTTTGTACATTTTCTTAAAAATAGACATTGTTGAATTCGGTCATTTTTGGTGACTTCGTGGCTTGTCCTTGCAAATATACCACAAAGTTTTTATTTTGCAGATCTTTTATTAGATATATGCATGAAACAAGAATTTTGATTGTCATACTTTTTATAAATGTTGTCGTACTTCTTCTTTGACATTAGTTTTCAGAGCAGCATCAATTTTTGCTGGTATCTTTGCCTCTATATTTGATTCCATTTGGCTCATTTCATCTATTGACATATTGAAACTGAAAGTAGCTCCCAAGCTTTGGATTGCAGAAAAAAGATACTGTTCTGACACTCCCATTGTAGGTATACTGTTCTGACACTCCCATTGTAGGTATTTGTTGTTTTTGGCTTTTTATAGCTCAACTGACCCAAAGGGTCAGTGTAAGCTTTTGCCATCACTTGGCGTACGTCGTCCGTTTAACTTTCACATTTTCATCTTCTCGTTTGAAACCACTGAAGCAAATTTAATCATACTTTACAGGATAATGTTTGGAAGGTCCTATACAAAGATTGTTCATTTCCTTCCGATCCGACAAAAAACATGGCCGCAAGCGCAGAACTTAGGTTTAACATTGGACCCTATGGGAAAAATCACATTTTCATCTTCTCCTCTAATCCGAATGAAGCAAATTCAACCAAATTTTGCAGAAATGATGTATGGATAATCCTTTACAAAAATTACTCATTTAGTTTTGATCCGACCAAAAACATGGCGGCCAGCGTGGAACTTAGGTTTAACATTGGACCCTATTGGAAAAATCACATTTACACCTTGTCCTCTGAAACCATTGAAGCAAATTCAACAAAACTTTACAGGAGTCCTTTACAAAGATTGCTCATTTTGTTCTGATCCGACAAAAACATGGCGGCCAGTGCGGAACTCAGGTTTAACATAGGACCCTATCGGAATCATCACATTTTCACCTTCTCCTCTGAAACCATTGAAGCAAATTCAACAAAACTTTACAGGAATGATGTATGGAAGGTCTTTTACAAAGATTGCACATTTATTCTGATCCAACTAAAAACATAGCCGCCATTGCGGAACTTATGTTTAACATAGGACCCTATGGGAAAAATCAGATTTCACCTTTTCCTCTGAAACTACTTTAGCAAATTCAATCAAACTTTACAGGAATGATGTATGGAAGGTGTTTTACAAAGACTGCTCATTTTCATTTGATCCGACAAAAAAAAATGGCTGCCAGTGCGGAACTAAGGTGCAAACGAGAAAGTGCAGACAAACACTCAATATGTTCAAAGATAGAATTATTACAAAAGTCACCAACAGAATAAATTTTTATAAAGATAATTATAAAGAGTCACCGCCTAAGCTGTCTGTAAACAGAATTAAGTTAAAATTAAGGGATCTTAGCAATAAATATGTATTTGTACCAGTCGATAAAGCGTCCAACAACGTTTCAATTACTAGTATTTGAAAGAAATATTATATTGATGTCCAACAAAATGAATTGGCAAAGTCTGACACTTTCGAACGTACTAATTTTGACGAAAAAACATTAACCAAACAGCACTACAGCGATACAGATATGCTCCAAGTTCCACCTAAAGATAACACCTTGCCTACTATGTACTGGGTTCCTAAGCTTCACAAAAATCCCTACAAACATCGTTTTATTTCGGCATCAAGCAACTTTTGTACCACTAATTTATCCATCCATTTAACAAGTGCATTTACCTGTATTAAAGAGTTAGTTATCAAATACTGTGAAAAAACTTATCAAAACTCTGGTGTAAATTACTTTTGGATTGTACAAAATTCCATTGAAGTTTTAGATAAACTAAAATCAATACAAAGACCGGTTTCGTCTATTGACAGTTATAATTTTTCTACACTTTATACAACCCTTCCACATAAATTGATTAGATCGAAATTGGAACAACTTATTAAATGGTCTCCCAAATTTTCTGGTCTACAATTCATTTGTTGTAATAAAAAGCAAGGATTCTTCTCTAACATCACTTACAAAAATCATTGTTCCTGGACATGCGATGACATGATTTATAAGGCACTGAATCTTTTGCGAGACATCATTTTTGTTCGTTTCGGCAACATTGTCTATCAACAGGTCATTGGAATTTCCATGGGTACAAAAAAGTGCACCTCTAGTTGCAGATCTTTTCCTAAAAAACTACAGGATGGAACCATACAAAGCAGTGATCAACTTATTTCAATTTTCAACGATAACAGCAGGTATATCGACAATATCCTTACTATTGACAATTCCAAGTTTTTAGACTATGTCGACCTCATTTACCCACAAGAACTGAAACTTAATAAAGCAAACAATGATTCTAAATACTGCCCAATTTTCGATCTAGCTATCATCGTTGACTCTGGAAAAATTAAAACCGAGGGAACCCCGGGATATAGAAATAGGACCTAGTATCTCCGGCTTGCGGGGTATGATCCCTCCTAAACGGAGGTTGACCCCGAGGGTCCCGGGATATAGAAATAGGACCCATTCCGTGGTTGTGCGGGATTAATAAATACACAACCCATCTTTCGGATGGGATGTAAACTCAGGTCCACGTGTTGGAAGAAATGCCACGCTTCCTGCACGTTAAAGAACCCTTGTAGCAAGCTCTTTTTGGGGTGGTCCGTAGGTGATCGGCTACAAGGCTAAATTCCCAGCCTTTGACGATTTCACCCTACTTTTCCAGTGGCAGTCAGAATTTCCCGTCCCATGGCCCTTTCCATACCCCAAAGTGATTATTTATTAACAAACTTGTTCTCGTCTTGATATAGCTGAAATATTGCTGAGTAGACGTTAAACAATATTCAATCAATCAATCAATATGATAAAAGGGATGATTTTGATTTCACTATTACTTATTTCCCTTTTCTGGATGGCGACGTTCCTGCAGCACCATCATACGGGTTGTATATATCTCAACTAGTACGATTCGCACGCGTCTGATCTACTCTTGACGATTCATATGAAGGTAACCTTACTATCACATCCAAACTATTACAACAAGGTTACAGATTTCATAGATTGATAAACACATTTAAAAAGTTTTTAAAGATATGAACATTTGGTATCTAAATATAATGCGGCTCGGAAACAGCTTATTACTAAAGGCATTTCTCACCCTCGTTTTTTACGGAAATGTTGGTAAAAAATGTAAAAAAAATGAAAAAAAAATCCAGAAAAACTGGGACGTAACTTACATTATTTACGTAATAGGGGATATTGACCG
>MJUU01043002.1:60249-82082 GCA_002080025.1 Modiolus philippinarum
AAGTTGATTTGAAGTTATGTATTGGCCATGGTCCAGGTGAGCGATACAGGCTCTTGAGAGCCTCTTGTTAATTAACCTATGCTGGTGAAAAGTGTTTACTTCATACAGTGGGATCCCTGACTATGAGCATCATGCTAGTACTTTTTCACCGTATGTGCAAACAACACTGGATATTGGAAGTAGGACTGGTACCATCAATGGAGAATAGCATTGGACTGTTACCGTACAGTTAAATTGGTACTAATTATAACTAAGCTAAATTGGTACTAATTATAACTAAGCTAGTACCAATTTAACTGTACGGTAACAGTTCAATGCTTTTCTCCATTGACTGTACCAGTCTTAGTACCAATATCCGGTGTTGTTCCCATACAGTGATTTTGGTGATTGTTGAATGATTTTCGTGGACTAATATGGCCCTTGGACTTAATTATTTGTTGTTGAAAAATTTATTAATTTTTTTTGCACCTTTTCTTTGCATTAACTTATAGTTTTGATATTTGTTAAATGATTACATCTTGGTAAGGCACATATTCTGTTTGATTTTTTTTTCAATCAAAATTTTGTTGTGGTCCAACAAATGCAATAAAGTTTGAGTAGACTGTGGACAGGCATATCATGATCTTTTGGCGCAGCAGTTTATTACAACCTTTCATATGAATGGTAGTAGATTGGGGTATTTGACTTATATAGCTCTTATGGCAAGACCTTTCACTTGATTAGAATTGTAAGATTTGACACATAACTGCAACAACTTTGTGTAATGTGGTCTGAAAAAGGACTACGACGTAACAAGATGCTTGATTTACTAGTGTTGAAGTAGTTTTACCATATTTATTGGCCCAAAACCATTATAGCTTTTTGGAATTTTTTTTAGCTTAAAGGACTATACCTACTAAAATTTTTGTAGTCCTTTCTCGAATTAACTAGCCTGGGCAACAGGATTAGTGTTAGTGTCAAATCCTAATTTAACTTTGCATATAACCTATACATGTACTCATAAAAAAAATTACATCAGATATATTTTCTGACATCTTAAGAGGTAGGGCTTTCATATACCTTTCAAATGGTATCAGAATTTTTACCCTCATGTAACCTTTTTAGCTCAAAGGGTCATGTGAGCTATTGCCATCACTTGGCGTCCGTCGTACGTCCATCGTAAACTTTTTCAAAAATCTTCTCCTCTGAAACCATTGAACCAATTTTCACCAAACTTGGCCTGAATCATTATCAGGGTATCCTGTTTCAAAATTGTATCGGATGAGTCCTAGGACCAAACAACATGGCTGCCGCTACTAAAAATAGCACATATGGGTAAATTGCTGTTTTTGGCAAATAACTCGAAAACCGTTGGATATCAAAAATCTGACATGAGGTAAAAGTGATCAGCATGGCAAGATCTACCCGCCCTGCAATTTTGAAGAAAATCTGAATACCAGTTTTGGAGTTATTGCCCTTTTTCCAGAAATTTATCAAAATTTTAATATTTTTGATTTTTTATCAAAGACACTATAGCAGATAGAGGTCACCTTTAAATTGCAAAAATGTTCATCATATCAAGATCTACCCACCCTGAAATTTTGGAGAAAATCCAAAAACCCTTGTAGGAGTTATTGCCCTTTTTTCACAGCATTTTCAAAATTTTCATATTTTTTGTCTTTTATTAGATGAAGGTAAAGTGTAAATTGATAAAATGTTTACCACCATTTTCAAAATGGCCGCCAAAGAAAAGGCGGGAAAATTCAACGTTGTCCGAATTCAATGAAATTTGGTTTCCAAATAGGTATTGATGTCTCCACTTCAAAACTGATGTTAAAAATTGTTCCTTGAATGCCATTTTCAAAATGGCCTCCAAAAAAGGTGGGAAAATTCAACATTGTCCGATTTCAATGAAGCTTGGTTTCCAAATAGATATTGATCCGCCGCAGCAGGTTTGCGCCTGTCCTAAGTCAGGAAATTTATTAAGCCTTTGTGTGTCTTGTCTGTTTTCTAGTTAGTTCACTTTATGTCTATCGGAGTCTAGGAAGATGCTTATTTCGTTGAACTTGATTACTCTTTTATTTAGGGGCCAACTCCGACCTACCGTTGGATGTGGGGTTTCCTCACCGTTCATTGAAGATCTTATGGTGGCTTTGAGTTGTTATTGCTCCCCTTAGGGTCGTTGTCTCTTTGACACATTCCCCGTTTCCCTCCTTTTTCTTATTGATGTTGCGACTTTAAAAACTGATGCTGAAAATTGTTCGTTGAACGCCATTTTCAAAATGGCCACCAAAAAAGGCGGGAAAATTCAACATTGTCCAATTTCAATGAATAGATATTGATGTTACGACTTCAAAATTGATGTTGAAAATTGTCATTGCCCGCTATATTGTTACAAAATGATGTTTTGATTTCAAAACTGGTGTCAGAGGTGGTCCTTAGCAAGAATGTTTTTTGTCAAAAAAGCCAAACAAAGAAATATAGTAAAACATGATCAGACTTTTAAATACAGTTCAAGATATTGGTGGTGTTCCAGCTACCAAAGTTTGAGAGACTGAAGTTCAACTGTATAACTTACAATGTAAGCTTGGTTGTATTGTGCTTCATAGTTTTCTTCACAATATATATATATATAAAAATATGTTTAAACTAGATTATAAAGGGGAACCCCTGCCAAAATTTTTTTATGGAAAGGGGGACTTGGAATGTTTAGATTTCAGCAATATGCATTATCTTAATTATAAGGGAACCCCTGCCCAATTTTTCTTTTGAATGATGGTCTGAAATGGGTTGTAATGGATAGTGGGGCTTTTAATTACAGTGGAAACTGCTGAATCTACTTGCCCAATTGGAACCATACTTGGTGACAACTGTCCATTGTCGGTACCCATCGAAGAATGTGTCTGGTAAGTCTGCATGTATTCCAAGATGGCCGCCAGCGGGGGACATAGTTTAACATTGGACCCAATTGGAAAAGCACATTCAAAGACAATCTTTTCTGAAACTACTTGGTCAGTTGGAATCGAACTTGGTCACAATAGGCCTTTAATGGTCTTCTTAAAAAATTATGTCTGACAAGTCTGCACCTCATCCAAGATGGCTGCAAGCGGGGACCATTGTTTAACATTGGACCCTATGGGGAAAACATGTTCAAAGATTTTCTCCTTTGAAACTTCCAGAAAATGAGACACTTTAACACTGGGTTAATTTGGGCTGCAGTTTATGCCAGTCATGGACCAAGTGAGCTATACAGGCTCTTGAGAGCCTCTAGTTTGATTGTCCATATTGTTCTATTCATGCTATATATGGCTTTATTGATGATGAAACTTTTCATTTCTATGTTCAATTGAATCACAATACAGTGAAAAAGGACAATATGCAATGTTGTGTACTGTATTTCAGTTCAAAGTTAAAATATTAAGGCTAGCATCAGTTTGTTCCAAAGAAGAATTATAGATAATTTCAATTCTACATGTACATGAAATTTGGTTTGGTTCTCACTTAATGGAAAATTTTCAGTTCATGTACATGTTCATGTTAATTGGGACTTTTCAACACATAAAAATTTAAATAAGTTGGTACTTTGAACACGTAAAATTAAAATTCATGTACATGTTAGTGGGAACTTTGAGCATGTAAAATTTTAAATTCATGTACATGTAAGTGGGAACTTTGAACATGTAAAATTTAAATCCAAGTACGTACATGTATATGTAATTTAAGACGTTTGAACTTGTAAAATTAAAATTCATATACATGTAAGTGGGGACTTTGAACATGTAAAATGTAAATTCATGTACATGTAAGTGGGGACTTTGAACATGTAAAATGTAAATTCATGTACATGTAAGTGGGGACTTTGAACATATAAAATGTAAATTCATTGTACATATAAGATGGAACTTAGAACATGTAAAATTTAAATTCTTGTACTTGTAAGTTGGGACTTAGAACATGTAAAATGTAAATTCATGTACATATAAGATGGAACTTAGAACATGTAAAATTTAAATTCTTGTACTTGTAAGTTGCGACTTAGAACATGTAAAATTTAAAGTCTTGTACTTGTAAGTTGGGACTTAGAACATCATGAACATGTAAAATATATTTCGATTTTAGTCTGATAGTACATGTACATTCTGATAACTCGATCTACACCTTTTCTGATTATAGTCCATGAAAACATTTCTTTTTGTTACGATGGTCATTTATACATACATCTGTACATATTTTTGATTAAAACACAAAGTGATACCTGAAATTTGATTTAATTTTCTCTCTGTTTGTATTTGTATATGTTTGGTGATTTATTCCGATGAAAGCAGACCAAATATGAGTCCTAGTCTAGATCTCTTACAGATTGCATGAGACTCACGTGCAATAAATTCCTTTGATCTGTTAATTTTAATTGTCCTTTATCATTAACAATTTTGGCATATCTCATGCAAAGCAATTTTCAAAATTTGACAGGATTGTGTGTCCATTTAGTCTTACTAGAAAATAATTAAATTACATGTACATGAATGCATGCCTCACAAGACATGTTAGATACCCCCACCTCCATTTCTTAATCATGTGACATATGTGCACATTGAAGAAATTTAATAATTTGTTGACATGTGTGTATATTATTTACATGTTCAATATAAAATGATCAGTTACATCTAGAACATTGAACTGCAGTAAGGAAGAAAGATTTAATTTTATATATATTAATAGTACCGTTTATTATGCAATGAATATTTGTTGGAAACAATAGCATTAAATCTTTCTTTTATCTGTTTGCACAGCAGAAATGTAGGTCAAGTCAGTCATCATCAGATTTCCTGATATATGTATGTAAGGTGTAAATTGCTTTAGACTGACTTCTATATGGTGTAGTTTTATATTCATAATTGCTGTGTTTTCATGGACGAAATATTTGTAAAGTAACAATATTTTTAAATGTCATACAAGGGTGGAGTTCAGACAAAAATTTAAATCTGGATTTTAAAATTCATGGTAAGGATCCATATTTTACATTAACATGTTGTAATTAGAGATAGGTCAAAAAGATCTTAATGTTAAATTCCGTTCTTACGTGATATATATGTGTATATGCATGCATGTTCTAAATTCAAAAACTGCAGTAATTATTTTGTCAATGACATGTATACAAATTGATCTAATCTCTTATATGAAATGTGTATAGAGATGTTAAACATTTATTGCCAATTACCATGATTACATGAATTAATTGATAAGTCCATATAAGATAAAAAAAATTCTGCTCATATAGAAGATATTAGTGCAAAGGTTTCAGTCGTACTTTCACACATTGCATTTTAATTTACATTAATTGCACCAGCTCAAGGTTCTAGCTGTTATCCAAGCCTCAGCCCAGGTAAGATGGTTTAACATTAGTCCCCTATAATTTGTCCATAGATGCATCTTAAATACATGTACCAGCAGTACATTAGCTATAGGTTTATTTATAAAATTGGCAGATTTGACCTACATTTCATGCATGAATGACTCGGGATAAAGTTTTTGGAAGAGTCCAGATCTCAGATACTACAACTCTAAGAGGAATAATATTTTGTCGGTAGATGTGTCGTATATAGACAGGAAGCTCCGGATAAAAATTAAGTCATCTTGACCTACATTTGATGCATAAGTGACCTAAATTAGGACGAGGTTTGTGTTACAGTCAAGATTTCAGATACACTTGTATTATAACTTGTTTAATGTTATGTCTGGAGATGCATCTACAATAAATTAGTATTCTACTGATTAAATTAGGTCACCTTAACCTACATTTCATGCACAAGCAGCTCAGATTAAAGATTGAATAACAGTTCAGATCTTGAAAAGTACAACTTTGTAACACGCCAATAATGCTATATGCATGCTATAAAGGTAAACAACAAACCGGCAAGGGGAATAAGCTGTTATTCCTAACTTATTCCTTCTCTTGTTAGAACAAGTTAAATTGAACTTAATAGCTTCAGGGTTTTCTATGTATCCTATGTAAAATTAAAAATGACTTGCTTCAGCTTAAGTAATTCATTGAAAATGGTCAAAGATCTTCAAAATTCATGTAATTTTGAGGCAATAATACATTTTGAAGGTCTCATGGTGTCTTCAAGATGAAAAATAATAAAATTAAAAGCGTTGTTCCATTAATAAAAAAATTCTTTTGTTTTACCATCTTTGTCTCATGTGCATTCACTCCATATATATGAATTAAGCCAGGTTTTGACTGTAGTCCCAGGCTAGTGGAGTACCAGAATTTGTAACTTGGTAGTCCTTTGGGCTAGCAAATTTTGGAAAATTTCTCAAAAGAATATTAATTTTGGGCTGGTAAATCATTCCAGGACTAGTGAATTCAGGCATCTTGTAGTCCTTTTGTCTACTGAGAATTAGATTTAGAGTGGAACCCTGTAAATATGAAGTGTATAGCTTTATAAACTTAAGAACAGTATTTAACATTATGGCTTTAAATGATTGGTCAGTTTATAAACCTATCTTATTGATTCTTGGATGATAAAGCAAATTGTAAAAATACGATTTCTGAACACACTTCTGTTTTGTCAACGACAAGTTGACACCAGTTGAAAACCTTTTCATCGTTTCTTTAAATGGATTGACATTAAAACCACGATGATATAAGATAGTATCTTTTTAGTTAAAAGCCCATTTCTTGGGTAAATATTTTAAAAAGACATTGAGTATTTGTTTTGGAGGTAAATCTTACTTCCTCAAGTGAACTGGTTGATAAGGTCATGTCATATACTTATAGTATATCTTAGGACATTTTAAAAGATCTTCAAATTTTAAATACCTATTTTTGTTTCTTAGATTAATATATAGAACAGAACAGAATTTTATTTGGTTTATATGAAACAGATTTCTAATGTTTAAAATTAAGCCATTATCAAAAACAAAACAAACAAATCCGAGGTTCTTGTCCATCTATATTTTTTATTTTAAATGTAAGTTTTACGCTAATGACAGGAAATTAGAAAAAAAAAACAAACATTTTTAGGGGTCTGCAAAAATGGGGTGGTAGTTGATAAAAATCTCAAAAATTTTAGCTTACCTGGCCTAAAAGGCCATGTGAGCTATTGCCATCACTTGGCATCCATTGTCCTTCCTTCAGTCCGACCGTCTGTCTGTCCGTCGTAAACTTTTTCAAAAATCTTCTCCTCTGAAACGGCTAGGCCAACTTGGCCTGAATCATAACCAGGTTAGCACATAGGGGTGAAATGCTGTTTTTTTTTGGCAAATAACTCAAAAACCATTACAGATATCAAAAATATGACATGGAGTAAAAGTGATCTGCATGACAAGATCTACCAGCCCTGAAATTTTGAAAAATCTGACAACCTGTTTTGGAGTTATTGCCCTTTTTCCATGAAATCTTCAAAAAATTTTGATTTTTAGCTCGCCAGGACTAATGTCCGAAGAGCTATTGTCATACCCCCGGTGTCGGCGTCTGCGTCGTCAGCAAAAACTTTAACCTTGCTTGTGGAATGGAGACGTTAGGAGATGGGATGTTGATATTTAGTATGTGGCTTCCTTGTGATGAGAGCTTTCTTGTGGAACCATATTTGTAGACATTTTGACCTTGACCTTGCCCCTAGGGCAATATATAAAAAACTTTAACCTTGCCTCTAGAAGGCAGGCTTTTAGTGGTAGGGTGTTCATATTTGGTTAGTGACTTGCTTATGCTGAGAGCTTTCTAGCGGTACCATATTTGTAGACCATTTTGACCTTGACCTTTCCCTGAAGGCAATTTTTGAAAAATTTTAACCTTGCCTCTAGAAGGTAGGCTTTTAGTGGTAGGGTGTTCATATTTGGTATGTGACTTCCTTATGATGAGAGCTTTCTAGTGGTACCATATTTATAGACATTTTGACCTTGACCTTGCCCTGAGGGCAATTTTTTAAAAACTTTAATTTTGCCTCTAGAATTAAGTTGTTTAGTGATAGGTTGTTTATATTTCGTATGTGACTTTCTTGTGAAGAAAGCTTTCTTTCGAATTTATTGTGCATTGAGGTTACTGGAATCCCCGGCGAGCTATGTTGTCTTCTGACAACTCTTGTTTAAAATGTTTATCACAAAAGCTATAACGTTAATAGATAGTGGTCAAAGTCTGCACCATATCAAGATCTACCCACCTGGGAATTTTGAAGAAAATCTGAATAGCGGTATAGGACAAGTGCCCTTTATTGGTCAAATTTTTTTGAGTAAGTTTATACAATTAACCTTATAATTCAAAAGCGATTTGAAATAGATGTTCAGATTTTATGCAGAAATGTTCATTATGTCAAGGACTACATTGAATCTTCCATGATGGAAATTGGCGAACTCATCCAAGATGGCTGCCAGCGTGGAACTTTGTTAAAACATTGGCTCTATTGGAAACACATTCAAAGATCTCCTTTGAGACTACCTGGCCAATGGGAATCATATTTGGTCACAGCTGACAAAATAAGCCCTCTTTCAAAACTGTGTCAAGTAAGTCCCATCAGATCCAAGATGGCCGCCAGCGGGGAACATAGTTTAACATTGGATCCAATGGGAAAACACATTCAAAGATCTTCTCCTGTGAGACTGCTCGGCCAATTGGAATTATATATAGTTGGTCACAATTGTCCTTAGTTGGTCCCCATTGAAAATGTGTGCTGGAGTCCGCATCAGATCCAAGATAAATGCCAGTGGGGAATATATTTTAACATTGGACCATATGGGAAAAATACATTCAAAGGTCTTCTCCTCTGAAACTACATTTCCTTTGGTTACAATGGTACTTTGATAGCCCACTTTGAAAAATTGTGTCTGGAGTTCACATTAGATCCAAGATGGCTGTCATTTGGAAGCATACTTTAACATAGGACCCTATGGGAAATGCATACAAAGATCAACTCCTCTGATACAATTAATAAGACATTTTATCATTGAGGTTATTTGTACTGTCTATGCTAGCAAGTTGGCCAAGGTGAGCTGCATGCTCTTGAGAGCCTCTAGCTTAAGTAATTCCCCTGACTGCTGAGTGTGTCAACATGTCACACTGTACATGTACATGCACTTTTACTCAGGTACACACTTCACCTTGTGTTGAAATTCCTGTAAAGTATAGTTTTAATTATTTGTTTTTATTTTACAGTCTTTGTTGGAGATAACATGGATGATTTACTGTTGAAAGTTATGTAAAGCAACAAAGAATGACCTAATGGATGTGTTTACTATAGTAGGATAAATCTGGTGAAAAGTCAACATGGCTTCTGCGTCAGGGGAGGCAACTCCTCAGCCTGGTCAAAATGAAGAAGCTGGGAAAGTGTATGCGGAAGGTAAAAGTATTTTGTCCTGAAAAAGGAAATTTTTGGTATGATTTGTTGAAATATGCTTGACTATGCTCATTTTCAAACAAATACTTTAATATTTTGATTGCCAAGAAATTTTTGATAATTATAAAGATTTCAGATGTACCTTGTTTGATGCCAGATAATAATATTTTAATACAGTGGAACCTCCTAAAATCGGCCTTTGTCGGGACAAAGGAAATCGGCCGGTTTTAAGAGGTTCTGGTTTTCGGAGGTTCTGAAATCCGGTCTTTTCGATCCGAACACTTGTGCAGAAAGTGTAACATATGATCTGTAAGGTCAGTGTAGGCTGTGATTTAGTTATTTCAGTTTATTCTTCCTGCATTCTTGTAAATTTCAACCAAATTTTAAGAAATCTTTTCAAATGCAGTTATTGATCAATGGGGATGGCAAGAGAAATGTAACTTGTTGAATAGATTTGGTCGATTTTATTGTCTGCGAAAAAATTTGTCCGTTTTTCAGAGTTGAATTTTAGAAGAAAATATACGCTTGGGACCAATCTATATGGCCGGAATTCGGAATTCAGAGGAGCCGGTTTAAAGAGGAAATTTTAACTTATTATACCCCCCGCAAACAAAGTTTGGGGGGGTATATAGGAATCACCCTGTCTGTCTGTCTGTCCGTCCGTCTGTCCGTCCGTCTGTCCACACTTCTCATAAGCGCAACTCCTCTTAAACCACATGAAGGATTTTGATGAAACTTTACACAAAGGAAGGACACTATAAGGAGATGTGCATGAAGCAATATAATTATTGTCCGAAACCAGGAAGGGGAGATAATCTGACTTTGACTTTTCGTTGATTACCTATGTATGGGTTACCTCGTAAGCGCAACTCCTCTTAAACCACTTGAAGGGTTTTAATGAAACTTTACACAAAGGAAGGACACTATAAGGAGATGTGCATGAAGCAATAAAAATATTATCCGAAACCAGGAAGGGGAGATAATCGGACTTTGACTTTTCGTTGATTCCCTATGTATGGGTTACATGGTAAGCGCTACTCCTCTTAAACCAATTGAAGGATTTTGATGAAACTTTACACAAAAGAAGAACACTATATGTAGATGTGCATGAAGGAATATATTTATTGTCGGAAACCAGGAAGGGGAGATAATTTGACTGTAACTTTCTTTCGTTGATTCCTTCTGCAATGATCTCTTTTTTTCAGAAAAATAATTTAAAGCGTAGATATTGTGAAATCAAACTGTTGGACAACATGTTGGAGAGACACACTTTTTTCATTGTCATCCTCTTGAAAAGTTGTTTTCAAAGTGTTGCAATGAAATTTCTCTAATGCTTATGATTTTTGTGTAAAATGTCAAATAGGCTAAAAGAGGATGAATTTTATATTTGTCTGATTTCAACAGAGTATTTTCATTGGAACTCTTGTGAATAGTTCTTTCTTGAAGATTATATCATTATGTCCATACTTGTGTTGTGTCCACACTTGTAATGTGTCCACACCTGTGTTGTGTCCACATCAACTTAAATTTGCACTTACCATATCGATTCAGGGTTCAATGAGCGGGGGGTATATTTGGCTGCCATTTGGCGACAGCTCTTGTTTATATAGGTAAAAATTCCAGACCGAAATATATAGTTCGGTTTATAGAGGGGTCCGGTATTTAGAGGGGTCGGTTTTCGGGAGTTCCACTGTATGAACTTCATGTTGAATATAGGTATGTTTTTGGTGTTAATGTTGATAAGACAACAACTCTGATTAAAGCAGATTCCAAGTTGATGTTAGACCCAGGGACATATCCAGGATTTTGAAGTTGGGGGAGGGGGTTGTGTGTAATATTTACCCTAAAAATTTATATTTTTTCAAGTTTTAGAGGGGGCATACATGCTTCTCATGCCATCCCCTAAATCTGCACTTGAGACCATTTATTATTAACAAATGATGTGCAGAAAAGTGATGTTATGCAGCCACTTATACCAATGAAAATTTCTCCAACACAAAAACATTGGATAAAAATTTATCCAATTTTTAACATAATAAATATTGTGCTTTTAATATGGCCATTTTTAGGTATATTTAAGGCAATGACCTATCTTTATTTCAAGGTGTCCTTTTCTATTATTTATCATTGATAGAATGTTTATAGAAGTGATGACATCATAGATTATAAAGTTGGTCGTCACTATTTCTAAACTTTTTTGACATCACCAAGGGATTTCCGGGTAGAGTTTTTATCAAGTTATACCGTATAAGTGGTTATTTTCGCGAGGACTTAATTTTCGCTTTATTCATGAGCATTCTGAAGTCGCTTAAATTGAAAACCGCGAAATACAATTTATATGAGACTTTATACAGTAAATGATAAACAATCTCAAAAATTTGAGTCCCGTGAAAATAAAATCCAGCAATTTTGGAAGAAATCGCAAAATTTGCATCCCGCGAAAATAACCACTTATACGGTATGTGTCAGCTGACGGACTTCTTCATGTCTTCAGTAATAGTGGCAAGCACAAAACAAAAATGAAATAAAAGATGGTAAATCCAAAATACTACATGTAGCTGACAAATTAAAGCTATGAAGGCCTCATGGTGACTTCAAGATGAAGAACAGCAATGAAAGCGTTGTTCCATTTGCTTAATCTTACCATGTATATTTATAGGGATTTTGACCCATGTACATTCACTCCATATCCCTTTATTTGTTCATATATGGACTGGACTATCAGAATATTTCCTGACAACAAGCATACAATTATATTTGATGTCATTTTAAGGTGTCTCAACAAAAAATACATGCTAAATTATCCAACACTATACATGTTGATATATTAAGTATATATTGATAGATTAAAGATTTATATTTCACTATAAATGAACAAGTTTGACGAGGATATAATTATTGATATACATACATCTGTTACATATTGTGTTTTGTAAGATTTGTAATACAGTATATAGATATATACGTCAGAGATCAAAGGATTGGTAATTATGTTCTTATAGATATACTTACTGACTTTGTCATCTAATACATAGAAAATCAGTTTATGTCTCATAGAATTTATTAAAAATTTATTATAAATGAAATTGTAAGGGTAATGAAGGGCAGCTAGGGGATTTAAGTCTTTTTTTTTCTGCAAATAGGGATGACCCTATATATAGTATTAAGGGGCTGCCTGGCATCTTTATCATGTTTATACCTGACAGCACATTCCCCATGACTGAAAAATACCAATTGTGTAATGTATCTTTTTTTAATCTGAATTTGTTACCAGCCCATCTCTGTCATAAGTATTCCAACTGTGTTTCCTTAATTGTATCTAGTATCAGCAACCAGAGGTTTTTGTCAAGGTCAAGGTCACAGTGGCTAATCTCAAACACGATTTTGGTTCTTGATTATAATTTGAGCATCAAGAATCAGCAAATCTATTGATTTTGAGGTTGCCTCCCTTATGGTCAAGGTAACAGAGGCTAAAATAAAGTAAAATTCTATGAAAAACTGGGTTTCCCAAAGCTAACTTGTGTTTCCAACATCAGACCAAATCAACATTTATTAACATGCTTATACTTTCACAGGAGACAGATCCATATGATTTTAGGGTTGATACACTCAAAGTCAAGGTTTCAGTGTTAAAAAAGACTAAATGTAGGAAATTTCGGGTTTCTGACTAGGATCTCCATAAGCATGATAAGATTAAAACACAATTTAAACACATGCTTACTTGGCACGTAAACAAATCCTATTGACTTTAAAAAAGCATTTTCAAAGAAAAATTATTCAAAATAAATCTTTTTTTTTTTTAGATGGTAGAGAAGGAAGGAAGAAGAAGTTTCGTCCATTTGAAGCCATGAGGAAGTTCTTCAAAAGTGGAAAGAAAACCAGTAAAAGTAAAGAGGATGTGTCAGTAAAATCTAGGTCACTACAAATGATAACAGGACATGAGGATAGCGATGACGATGGAGGGTAAGATTTTTATTGGGGTAACGGGATAAGAGGAAAGGAATGTTGACAAAAGGTAATTTCTATAAACCAACAACATGACATAAGGATAATTATGCCTGTGTAGGCTAATCTTTATACTTAATTGATGATACTGTATTGGGGGTGGAGGGGGGGTAACTATGGAGGTTGTACAACTTTTGCGAATCTTTTAAAAGAGGAGTGTAAAATTTTGAGCAGTAGTCAATATTCGCCAATAGGAAATTGTGTAAAGAACAATCACTCAAATATATCCAGATATTTTTATTTTATTTTGCAAGTTTTCATTTTGCGCTTCCAGAAACCTCAGGATTATTGTGAAATTAGAACCACATGAAAACTGTTTTTAAAAAAAAAACTTGAATTCCATGGCAAAAGCCATGCATGAGCAAAAAATTATTAAACTCAGTGGTACACATAACTTGGAATACAGACTTAAGTGTAAAGTTTTAAACTTTAAGACTTGATTGCCAAAAAAAATGTTGTCGAAATGTTGACAGAATCTTAATCTATAACCCTCAAAGCTGTTATCTATCAAGTTATCAAACAAATCAACAAACTTACTGCTTATATCTCCATAAAAGAGCAAAAATAAAAACTTGATGCAAGTCTCTTTTATTTTATTCATCTTTGAGAACTTTATAATTGGTTGTGTACTCTAGTTGACAGATTTAAGAGGAGACTTTTCAGTAGAGGTGTGTCAGAGGATAGTGTTATATGATTGGATAATAAAATTATATTCTCTGATTGGCAGCTTTAAGAGGAGACTTGGCAGTAGAAGTGTGTCAGAGGATAGTGTTTTATGATTGGTTAATAAAATTATATACTCTGATTGACAGGTTTAAGAAGAGGCTCGGCAGAAGAAGTATGTCAGAGGATAGTGTTATATGATTGGTAAATATGAATATGTTCTCTGATTGACAGGTTTAAGAAGAGACTTGGAAGTACAAGTATGTCAGAGGATAGTGTTACATGATGATATGTTCTTTGATTGACAGGTTTAAGAAGAGACTTTGCAGTAGAAGTATGTCAGAGGATACTGTTATATGATTGGTTGATATGAATATGTTCTCTGATTGACAGGTTTAAGAAGAGACTTGGAAGTAGGAGTATGTCAGAGGATAGTGTTTTTCAACCAGAGGTCAAAGAATCCAAAATGGATGCCATGAGAAAGACTGCTATCTCCATGGAAGGTTTAAATCAAGATTTTCAGGTTGGTGTTCAAAGGAATATAACATTGATATAAATGCGGTTCCCTATTCATTGGGTTAAAAGTTATATATTTCACTGTTGGCAAGGGACCATATTTCAAATGGCACCAGTCACACAAAGGCCATGTACTTTAAAAGTAAAAAATTACCCATTTCAATGGAACGAAGTACAAATGAAAAAAAAAAACAAAGCAAAATGCGAACATTATAATCTTTGAAAATCTTGTTTTGCATTCACCAGTATTTTTGTAAACAATGAATTTCCAGATTTATGTGACAAGAATTACAGATTTTTTTCAATATAAACCTACTGATCAATTTAAAAGGATTATTAGTGTTCAGTTAAGAAAATTAAATCAGAATCTACCTATGCTTGGTGTGAGAATGACTTGAACTGGTCCCTTGTCAAAATATATGATACACACCATACATTTATATTATATTACAGTCAAACCTGTCTCATGTGACCTTCCAAGAGAACCTCAAAATACTGTCACATAAGACAGGAGGTCTCTTAATACAAAGAAAACACTATGAAGGGATATCAGATTTAGAGATTTTGCTTAATAGAGGTGGTCACCAAGGCAGGTTTGACTGTACTTAACTTGTATAAGCCAACTGTAAATGTATCAATTTTGTGATAGTTGTATTGTTACTGTTATTTGGTGATTTACCAAAAGTATAAACCTCCATTCAGCCAATCTGTATCATTAAACCATTTACTGAGACTTGTAAATGCAAGAAAAGTGAAAGAAGAAATTTTTTTTTTAAATTCAAAAGTAACTAAGGTCACACAGAATGCTGCAATGGATATTTTATTATTGTGAAAGGACAAATTTGATGCTAAGAATAAAACCTGTCAAACTGTGATTTGTACCCAATCCTGAAAGATTGGGGATTCGTTGTTTTTTTCATGTTTGTATTTCAGACAGTCAAACATTAAATTTTTACCACATTTTCTCGTCAGATCTGCTTGAAATTTCATGTGTAACTTCCATATTAGATTCTATATGTCACCATTTCATTTTGGCAATGCTGAAATGCTCACTCCCACTAAGTGCATTTTTCTACTTTCAATAACAGCAGTGTTATACAAACTGAACAGAAGATTTCTTATTAGGGATTCATTATGTTATCTTGAAAATCAAAATATTCATCCAGACTCAGGAATACACCTAAAATTAAAGCTTACTTTCTTCTTTGACTTGAGGTTTGCTGAGAATGTTTGGATATTATCTGCATGATATACTAATGCATTTGCATGTAGGCTTTGTGAGTATTGATTAAGCGAAAAAGTCTGTTTTGAGGATTCTTTTAGCTTAAATTTTTATGATTTGATCAAAAAAATAACTAATAAGCATTGAAGCCAGAGGTTTATTTTCCATCAAACTTATCAGTGATGTTTTTTGCCAAGGACCCGTCTTCCTCTCATATGCATGTAAAGGGTTTGTTGAAAAATGCCATTTGAAGATGAGGCTCACGTCACTTAACTTTAACTTAAAAAGCAAGGATTAGGTTTTTAACTATGGAGGCTGAATTAGTGTTGTATACAGATTAGTAGTATATATTAACTTTTATTTATGATACAATTTGACTGTAGTTTAGAATTATGGTGCTGGAAGAAATTCCATTTCCATTCATGTTAATCGTTATTGAATGGCTGCACATCTTTAGTACTAACTTTTGGTTTGATGATATTTACAGTTACTTGTATATATTATATAGATATAGATTCTCTAATGATATGTCAAGTTTAAACCGGTTTTGACCCTTTGGATAAATTTTCTTTATTCAACATACGTTGAATAAAGCCCCGTGCTATTTCCCACCAAATCTATTCGGAATACAATTCTCGGTGTTTATCATTTATCATTAGAGAAAAAGATTACACCACTTTATCCCGATTATTACCATATTTTATCCACTCTCAATAGTTAAATTTAAAAAATTTTAAATGCTTGGCAAGCCTGGCAATGCAAATTTTAAAATTTAACTATCTCTAGTGGATAAAATACGGTAATGAGCGGGATTTCGTGGTGTAATCTAATTTATACCACAAGAATCCCGTTTGTTACTATATTTTATCCACTAGATATAGTTAAATTTTGAAATTTTAATTGCAAGGCTTGAATTTAAATATCAAGAGTGGATATAATATGGTAATAATTTTGACTAAGTGGTATAATATTTTTCTCTAATGATAAATGCTAAACACAGAGAATTGTATTCTGAATAGATTTGGAGGAAAGTATGTTAAATATGAAAATTTATCTAACTGGTCAGGACCAAATCTTCACATATCATTAGAGAATTAAGTATTTACAACTACATAAGGGGCAAGTTGTTTTAAACTGTGGTTTACAACTACATAAGGGGCAAGTTGTTTTAAACTCTGGCAGCTGATTACTGTAATATGAGTTTAAAGAAATGTATAGTTAAATTTTCAGATTCATTCAGTTTTGTTTTTTGTGAAGAAAAGTAAAATGATAAAAATAGGTCAGTGATTGAATGAAATTAGCCATATTTAATACAATTATATCAGGACAATAATCCATTAAATGATACTTATAAATAGGGGAAATTTGATAGACCATGGCCTTTTGTAGAAAATTTTTTAAATTTATACCATAAGATTAGACTGAAGTGGAAATTAAATACCTTAAATAGTTTAGAGAAAGGAGATATAATTTATGAATTGATTTTGATGTTTCATAATTTGACCAAGACAATTTCCCAATTACAGAAAATGAGACTAAAAAATGCTTCTGAAAATATGGGCTAGGAAATGAGAAACCTCGATCGGTTATCTCCCTGTACCAAGTTAGTTTATATATGGTTAAAGTGGACATAATTTTTATTTGAATATCAAAAGAGGCTATTGATATATGCTAATTGAGTCTATATACTCTTTCTCCACTTTGAACCATATAAAACTAACTGGTTACAGGGAGATAACCGACCAAGGTTTCTCATTATGAAAAGAAAGCAAACAGGCAATGGGTTCATTCATTTTGATAAATTTCTGAAATATTCATGAAATCACCTTTAATAACTTTTTTGGTTTATTTCTTTACGAAAAATTTTGTTTTTAATTTGGTATTTTATTGTCTTGCAAAGATCAGTGAAGATCAACAAATTTAGAAAAAACAATTTTGTGTATTATTAACTTTGTTAGTTTTGAACAACTTGGCCCTGAATTTTACATATGCTTATCACAGAATAAAAGGCATGAAAATTGATATAGAAAGTGTTGTATGGTTATGCATGTGCATGTAGATGTATGTATACTAACTCTTATTTTCAGAGTGAATTAGCAAGTAAATTAAAAAAGCGTTATTCTCTGCACTCAAGTGATGATGAGGGCTTGTCCCAAAGCCCCACCCCTCCAATTACTACTGCTGATATTGTTATGGGTGGTGGTCTAAAGGTAAGTCTATATACTCTTTTTCTAAGGAGTAAGTAATTGAGCAAATGATTTTATATGCCCCTGTGATAAAAAGTTGTTTTATGCCTATTCGTCCATTTTTGCATCGGTACGAAAAAAAACGTGTTTAGTGGTGGCATCATGATTTATGTGTCTTAAAGACACAAATATCATTACTAAAAATCATATTTAACAGTGTGTGGGACATTTCTAGCTTGGATTATTTCCCTTTATCTATACAGTGTAATATATCATTGGCCATGTGATATCAGATGCCCACTGATTTAAGTTCAATAAGACCATTGGTAATTTCAAGTAAAAACCTGAAATCCTAATTGCCTATTGAAAATAACATTTTTTTAGCAGTAAGGATAAATTTTTAACAAATGACTTCAACATGATGGAAGTATTAAATGGCAATGTTTTCTACAGAAATATTATTCTGGGTCATATATCTTAATACTGATAAATATTAAACATTAATGGTAATGAGTACAGATCATGTGCTAGTGGTTGAGTTAGTAGGAAATTGTAATTAAATAGCATGATTAATCAGTAAACTAACAAATTTGGGTTTTAGAGGTCGACCGTCGGTGGCTTTGACACCCCAGAGACCGATGAAAATAGTTCAAGCTATAGGGGTGCTCAAGCTATCGTGGTCGAACTGTGTTTAAATTGGAACAAAGGGTCAGAAAAGGGGTTCGAGACAGTCATGGTGGTAGAGTTATTGCAGGTTAAGCTATCAAAGTTGCTGTATATTGAGCTAGGACCCTAAATATTTTGATCCAATTTCTAATCTCAACAGAAGATCTGTAAACTCAAGACAAAATTTGAAGTCAACATCCCACAGAAATTCTGTGATGCAAATTTTCAATTTGAATTTGTAGATGTAGGACAAATCCACAAGGATAACCTATCGACTAGTGATAAAATTTTCAGTCCGAATTGTTATTGTCATACCTGCCAACTTTTGAAAATGTTCATGGGGGTTTTGATGCACGAGACGACTCAAAGTATACCATAAAATTTTAAAGGGGCTTCAATTCCATTTCCTTTTGTTTTTTTTTAGTATCCTTATGACAGTACAATAATCATGCAATAACCAAATGAATGTTTGAAAGGAAGGAAGAAATATTTGCTCCCTTAACATTTTAGATTCGATGCTCTCATGGGGGAAACCCCTATAAATGAGGATAGTAATGGCTGGTATGCACGATATCAGTAATACAAAATTTTCAGTCCTAAAAATTTATCATGATTCAGTGTACATATTTGAAGTTTACACTGACTATATTTCCTGATACATACATATGGGGAATGAGGAATTAATTTCCGAAATGGCCATACAGCTCATTAAAATAATTGCAGTTTGAGTTAACAGATGTTTTATGGTCTCATGTTCATTTACTCCATTTCCTTTCGTAAAATATTTAATACAGGAGTTTGTCTTTTATTGCAGTGTGGAGTTGGTAAAACAATTCCCCGTGGTAGAGATGTATGCTCTTTATTTTTCTTANGATCAATTACTATAATCTAAATTTATGTAAATTCAAAAACCAAAGGATTAACTCCCTCCATCGTAGTTTTGTCCTTAGCTATATTTGATATTACTGATTATTCGGATTGCGTTTGGTTTTATGCATTTTAAGCATTTTTGAAATTATGGATTTCCATTGTTTGGGTTCTATTGCTGCTGATGAGGAATTAAATGGCCATACAGCTCATTAAAATAATTGCAGTTTGAGTTAACAGATGTTTTATGGTCTCATGTTCATTTACTCCATTTCCTTTTGTAAAAAATATACATGTTCATGTTTTTGTTTTTGATACAGAATTACATTGTAACTACAATACTGTATGACTATCTTCCTTTACTGGAAAATGATCAGGAAGTCTGGACATCAAAACTTAGTCATTTTATATGTCTGGGTGTTAGAAAAAAAACACAGAAGAACAGTTTTCCTATTATGTAAGGCGACCATTAACTGTTGCATCATATCAGTTTATTATTAAAAGTCTCATACTTATGTTAACCCTTAAAGGTTTTGTTCTGCATCTTGTGATTCGTGATTAAAAGAATTTCTTGCCTGTACATATGCTACTTTGTCGGTAATTTGAACTACTGTATTCGACCTTATTAGCGCCCCTGCTCCAATAAGCATCCCATCACCGTATTTCAAAGTCAAAATGCACAAGCGCCCCCTCAAAACTCCCAAACTGCCAAAATTTACTTACGTTTATTTGCCGATGTACAAGTTTTGAGCAGGTATATTATCACCATAATTTTAGGAAACAGAATGCTTACATACCTTCCTCTGAGTAACAATATCTATTTATTTATGCAGAATTTGTGTGCCTGATAATTCTCGTTTCACCACTATTATCAGGGATGTGATACTTCCGCGGAATCGCGGATTTCCGCGGGTCCGATCCTGACCGATTCCGTTTTTATATGTAATTGTATACTTCCGCCAGGCTGATTCTGGTTTTGCCAATTCAATTTAGTGCCCCCATTTTTATACCTCGCCACACGAAGTGGCGAGATATTATGTGATACCCTCAGTCATGTGTCTGTCCGTTCGTCCCCCAAAGGTTTCCGACTGATAACTTTTGAACGAAATAACACAAAGTGTTCAAACTTGGAATGCAAGTTGCTTACCACAAAACTCAGGTCAAGTTCGATATTTGGTTCAGAGGTCCAAGGGGTTCAGGAGTTATGCCCCTTGAAACTTTGGAATTTTGCGAATTATAGGGTTTGTGAATGAAATAACACAAGGTCTTCAAACTTGCTAGGGGCAAGTTCAAGACGGTGCTAGGGGCCGTCTTGAACTTACTATGAGGTATGAGCAAAGCTCATTGTTGAAGGCCTCATGGTGACTTCAAGATGAAGAACANTTGTTTTTTACCATGTATTTGTAGAGACTTTGTCTCATGTGCATTTACTCCATATCCTTTTATTCACCATTTACGACTGGAGTTTGTCTCTCCTGCAGTGTGGAGTCCGTAAAACGAATGTATGCTCTCTATATTTTTCAGTTATGGTGTACTTGTGAGTGAGAGAATTTCTCATATGGATATACTATTAATACAAATTTTGGCAATTATTATACCCCCCACTTGAAAAGTGGGGGTTATATAGTGATGGGGTTGTCCGTCCGTCCGTTACACCTGAGGGTACCCATCTCTTATCCGCTACTCTTCCTGAACCACTGAATAGATTTTGATGAAACTTATGACATAATGTAGATGTGCACCTCCTATTTCAGAATTTGATTTGATTGATTTTTGGGGTTTCCCATAGCTGCAGCCGTTTTTGGGGATCGTGCAGCAACTCTTCGATTACCATCCTCTAGTTCTATATTTACTGCTGAAGCTAACGCTATTTACTCAGCACTTAAATTTGTAGCTTTATCGCAATCAAATAAATTCATGATTTGTTCCGACTCACTTTCTTGCCTATTGGCAATTGAAAGTCGAAAAACAAAACACCCAATTATTTTGAAAATAGCCGAATTCTACAAATCACTTGTAGCATTAGGCAAAGAAGTTATTTATGTTTGGATCCCTAGTCATGTGGGGATCTATGGAAACACAGTTGCTGACCAGGAAGCCAAGGATGCACTAGATGATGAGATGGCGGATTGTCCAGTAACGTACACTGACATGAAGCCTTTAATCGTTAAATACATTTCAAAGTTATGGCAGGCCAAATGGGATCTGCAAATAAATAATAAACTGCATGGAATACAGTCAGACATCGGTAAACAAGTCGGTTCCTGTGGTAAAAACTGTAGGGAACAGGTAGTGTTGACCGGATGTCGTATTGGACATACTAGAACAACACATAGTTTTATCCTCAACAGTGATGATCGACCTGAATGTATTCCATGCAATTGTCCTTATACAATT
>MJUU01043002.1:82512-97420 GCA_002080025.1 Modiolus philippinarum
AGTAACAATATCTATTTATTTATGCAGAATTTGTGTGCCTGATAATTCTCGTTTCACCACTATTATAACAACTGGAAGTTGAAGAGGCATTATACAGCTTGATAACAATGACAGTAGCTGACATGCATAAATTCTGGTTTTGCCAATTCAATTTAGTGCTCCCATTTTTATACCTCGCCACACGAAGTGGCGAGGTATTATGTGATACCCTCAGTCATGTGTCTGTCCGTTCGTCCCCCAAAGGTTTCCGACTGATAACTTTTGAACGAAATAACACAAATTGTTCAAACTTGGAATGCAAGTTGCTTACCACAAAACTCAGGTCAAGTTCGATATTGGGTTCAGAGGTCCAAGGGGTTCAGGAGTTATGCCCCTTGAAACTTTGGAATTTTGCGAATTATAGGGTTTGTGAATGAAATAACACAAGGTCTTCAAACTTGCTAGGGGCAAGTTCCTAGGGGCAAGTTCAAGACGGTGCTAGGGGCCGTCTTGAACTTTCTATGAGGTATGAGCAAAGCTCATTGTTGAAGGCCTCATGGTGACTTCAAGATGAAGAACAACAATAAAAGCGTTGTTCCTTTGCTTGTTTTTTACCATGTATTTGTAGAGACTTTGTCTCATGTGCATTTACTCCATATCCTTTTATTCACCATTGGCATGTAACTTGTTTACCACAAAACTCAAGTCAAGTTCGATTTTGGGTTCAGAGGTCCAACGGGTTCTGGAGTTATGCCCCTTGAAACTTTGAAATTTGTGAATTTTAGGGTTTCCCACTGATAACTTGTGAACAAAATATCACAGAGTCTTCAAACTGGGTATGTAAATTGTTTACCACAAAACATAGGCCAAGTGTAATTTTGGGTTCAGCAGTACACATAGTTCTTGAGTTATGCCCCTTTTAACTTAGAAATACAGTGGATTCCTGTTAATTGAATACCTTATTTGTCAGGTAAAAATATGCAATTAACAGGAATATTCTATTAAGAGGAGTTTTCAATCTTGCTGTAAAAACATGTCAATTAACTTGAAAAGTGTCAAATGAAGAGTTAATCATTAAACAAACACAGAGATTACAGTCTGTTTTTACAAAATTATTAATTGATTTTACATTTCATAATTAGATATCTCATTTTAATTAGTTTTTTTAATAATTTGCAAAAAAAATATATACTTTTAATGTCAAATTGTACTAAACATGTCTTGATTTGAAAATGAAACTATTCAATTAACAGGAATTTTTTAACTATTCAATATGCAATTAAAAGGAATTAATAATATAGAAGCATATAGTAAATGGTTTTGTGCAGCAGAATTGTATGCAATTAAGAGAAATATTCTATTAAGAGGTATGCAATTAAGTGGAGTTGACTGTACTGTGAAACATGGCCGGGTATCATGTTATGCACCATTACTATTTTTGAATTTTCTAAGCACCCTGGGCGCTTATTGGGTTGAATACAGTACTTGTCTTTTGATATCTGCTTACCCCCAAAGACCCTATTTATGTTATGGACCATATAAAGAATTTTTTATTAAGATGGTAGGTTAGAGGAAACATGTTAACTGACTCAACAGGCATGAATCGGAATTTTAAGTCAACTCATGAATGAAAATCGTTAGTGATTACAAACAGTAATCAATTTAAACTTGCATGTTTTTAAAAGAATAAAATTATTTATTGGATGCATATCTGAAACGTACATATTTTGATACTGTAATATTTAAACATAGGTTGTGAATCCAACCAAAATCCAATACTTGGCTACAGCCAGTGAAAAAAACTTCCTTGATTTTCTTCAAACTTCTTGAAAAATTCAGGGCTAGCAACAATTTTTTATGCCCCCGCCGCTAGGCGGTCGGGGGCATTAAGGTTTACCCTGATCCGTACGTCCGTACGTCCGTCCGTACGTACGTTCGTACGTCCATCTTTTTTGTTTCCGGATGATAACTTGAGTATCCTGCATTGGATCAAAACCAAACTTGGTCACATGCTTACTTATCATCCCAGACAGAACCCTATCGATTTTCAGGTTGGTACCCCCAAGGTCAAGGTCACAGTTGCTAAAAATAGACTAAAATTTCAATAAAATTTTTGTTTCCGGATGATAACTTGAGTATCCTACATGGGATCAAACCCAAACTTGGTCACATGCTTTGATGTGAANAAACTTTTCTGTTGATACCAGAATTTATTTCTACAAATTATTTTGTCAGAAGGACATTCATTGTTCAAAGTTGCTAAATGATTCTTCTTTACTTCTACCCGGGGGCATAAGTGTTTCACAAAACACATCTTGTTTTCGAAATGTAATCCAGACCACCTGTTTTAAGTGCCCACATCTCACTTTTTTATAATGCCAAGTTTTCTGTGTTTAACTGTATGTTGTAGTTGTCCACTAGCTTAAGACACTAGTGCTTTTGTCGGGCAAAGGATGACAGTGATTGTAAGAGCACATTGCCAGTTTAATTGATGTTTGTTGACAATCCCGCACCCATGACCAAGAAATACATGGATGTAGCGTTGCTCGACAATTAGCAAAGAATTCCACTTAAACCGGTGCTAGGGGCCGTCTTGAACTTATTATGAGGTATGAGCAAAGCTCATTGTTAAAGGCCTCATGGTGACTTCAAGATGAAGAACAACAATAAAAGCGTTGTTCCTTTGCTTGTTTTTTACCATGTATTTGTAGAGACTTTGTCTCATGTGCATTTACTCCATATCCTTTTATTCACCATTGGCATGTAACTTGTTTACCACAAAACTCAAGTCAAGTTCGATTATGAGTTCAGAGGTCCAACGGGTTCTGGAGTTATGCCCCTTGAAACTTTGAAATTTGCGAATTTTAGGGTTTCCCACTGATAACTTGTGAACAAAATATTACAGAGTCTTCAAACTGGGTATGTAAATTGTTTACCACAAAACATAGGCCAAGTGTAATTTTGGGTTCAGCAGTACACATAGTTCTTGAGTTTTGCCCCTTTTAACTTAGAAATACTGTGAAACGTGGCCGGGTATCATGTTATGCACCATTACTATTTTTGAATTTTCTAAGCACCCTGGGTGCTTATTGGGTTGAATACAGTACTTGTCTTTTGATATCTGCTTACCCCCAAAGACCCTATTTATGTTATGGACCATATAAAAAATTTTTTATTAAGATGGTAGGTTAGAGGACACATGTTAACTGACTCAACATGCATGAATCGGAATTTTAAGTCAACTCATGAATGAAAATCGTTAGCGATTACAAACAGTAATCAATTTAAAACTTGCATGTTTCTTAAAAGAATAAAATTATTTATTGGATGCATATCTGAAACGTACATATTTTGATACTGTAATATTTAAAACATAGGTCGTGAATCCAGCCAAAATCCAATACTTGGCTACAGCCAGTGAAAAAGACTTCCTTGATTTTCTTCAAACTTCTTGAAAAATTCAGGGCTAGCAACAAATTTTTTTATTTATCATCATTTATAATGTTGTAAATTTCAAAAGAAAAATGACAATAGGGTCCGCAAGTCTCGTTTAGTTTTGCAACTTCCGGGTTCATAAACTGTACCCGGAAGTTGCATTTTGTATGAAGATGTATGACGTTTCAAACACAAAATTGAACATCATAATTGAGAAAACATCATGTTTTGGTGGGAAATGTTTTAGAATTTCAAATTTATCATACGCGTGAAATCTCGATGTCACATGATGAGACTTACAGACGCTATTAATGAGCAAAACATCAAAACAAAAATTTTTGAAGGGGCTGAACAGGGAATGGGAATCTAGGATATTTTTTATTATGGCCTAACTGATAGTTTGCTTCATCTGTAAAATTGGCACTGATTTTAAATGAAGACAAAGAGGTCCTTACTGGTAACTGCAAACACCAACTATACCATGTATACTGAATTACACAGGATGTATTCATTGACATAAGAAGGCATCATAATGTTGTGTCTGATGCTCTGTGTTTGCACCTTATTTATTTTCTGTCAACTGTAATTTATCAATCAATCAATCAATTAATCAGGAAGTGTCAACTAACCAATCAATCAATCAATAGCTGGGGGGATAATTTTATTTGTAGTTTTCATAAATATCACTAATTCATGAAAACTTGGTTTCTTATTCTATGCATTAGAACTCTAGGGAAAAATGCATTTGGTTGGGAACTTAATATCATGGATTTAGCCAACCATGAAATCCATGATAATTGAAACCCCACATACAATAGATATTTCACTATAATCAATCAGGAATAGTGTACATCCTCTCTAAAACCCAAAGATTCTATAAAACTGTACAGACAGTTTATTAAATTTCCTGTACTTAAATCATATTAAAATAAATGAACAATAGGTAATAATGTACAAGTAGTCATTTTATGTATCTAAGTAGATTTATATATAAGGTGGTGTAGATAAAATAGATCAATAACAGGCGGGGAAGTAGTTCACAAAAATTGTCTCCCCTGTAAATTTGTTTACCTGCTATCTCCTCAAATAAACAAGATGTCTGATGACACAGGCGCAGTAAAAAAATTCAAATTTCTAATATTTGCGGTATATTTTTTACATTTCACATACTATGTATCTTATGCTGCAACAATCGCTGTACGGAACAGATGTATGAGAAATATATAAATGTCGTTGATTAATTCAAATTNACAAGATGTCTGATGACACAGGTGCAGTAAAAAAATTCAAATTTCTAATATTTGCGGTATATTTCAGTGGCGGATCCAGACTTTCTGCTAAGGGGGGGCCCGACCAATATTTTTTTCAAAAGGGGGGGCCCGGAACCCAATTTTTTTAAAAACCCCTAGGAATTGTAAATATTTTCCGACCTAAGGGGGGGCCCGGGCCCACCCGGGCCCCCCCTAAATCCGCCACTGTATTTTTTACATTTCACATACTATGTATCTTATGCTGCAACAATCGCTGTACGGAACAGATGTATGAGAAATATATAAATGTCGTTGATAAATTCATTAAACATTGTTTTAAAACCAACTCTGATCTGATGGTCAAAACTATGATGATAAAGAAAAAAATCTAGCAAACCTCAAAGGGCATTGGCGGAAACAAAATTTAGGAGTATTATTAAATATATAATTATGCATCGTATAAACCATATGAAATTGATTTCTGCATATGGCCTTTTTCAGGATCCACCTTTTTCAAGTTTTTAAGTAGGGAGAAAATGGACTTTTCATTATCTTTTTAGCGTGCCAGTGATTTGTACTCGCTGTGAAATCAATATATGGGGCAATTAAAGGGGAATGTATTACTTTGAGTATTTTCACTTTGTTAAATTTCAAGATTTTCGGACACGTGTTAATTAGAATTTGAGGTGTAATATAAGGGTGGTTACTATTTGGTATTCTTTTAGAGAGATTTGTTGACTGTTTCCTATTTATACAAAGCTGATTCCTGAAAGAAACCTCAGAAAGAATGCATAGGAGATAAAAATTCGGTCGTGTTTGAACTTCTATTCTGGAGAAACACTACAAAGGGCGGATATAAAAATTTGCACATGGATTAACAGGGATATTGGCAATCCTGTACAAATTTTGGTCAAAATCTAAAGTCAATGGCCTTTTTGGGGATCCCCTTTCAAAGATAGACACTAACTTGATCTTTTATGCTGATTTGGGCATTGTATATGCATCTATACGTTCACCTGGGGCAATCTATGTTGTTTTCATATAAATTTAAAATAAAGGAATGAAAATATTAGTATTTTTTTCATTGGAGATAACTTTTATAATTATGTATCTATGATAAACAATCCAAAAGGTAACTTTTTTACCTCATTTAAACGAGAGCTTAATTTCTATTGTTCTATTTCAACCACTTCCCCGCCTGATAAAAGAAGGAAAACACACAAAAAGTTCATCCAATATCCACAGTTTACTATTTGTCATGTTATAAATATTTAGATGGGGCTTTACCTGACTTTATCTAATTCACTTTTAGCTCATTTGACTGAAGACATCTGGCATTTGTTGCCCATAACTTTTTACAATTTCATTATCATCTCTGAATCGATTAATTTTCATCTAAACTTTTCAGCAATCGATGTTTGTAGATAACAAAATAAAAACTATTTAGGGAAAAGGGTCTGATATGCAGCAAAGTGCACAAAACATTTTGTTAGATACTGTATAGCAGGTTATCAATTTTTGTGGGTCAAAAATTTCATGGTGTATGCTAAAAATTAAAGCGTTTTATATTTTCACGGATTATCAAAGATTCTTTATATATCCTAATAATATATTAAATATTTATGGAATTTATCTTCACGATTATAGTCCACCCGCGAAAAAAGGAGAAAATAAAAAGCCCGCAAAAAAATACCCGCTATCAATATTTGCTAGTTGTGTCACCTGCGTTCCCAGTGGCGACATACACTATCTGTGTGTTGCGTCAGCAGCGTCACAGTCGTTGGGGTTCTCGTCGGCGTTAAAAAAATTTCTGTCACATTTTTCTTAGGAACTATTTATTCGAGCTTTCTGCAATTTGGCATGGAGTATCAGTATGGGGAACTTTACCAATGTAATAGAGTTATGGATCCCTCCCCTGCCCACTTCCTGTTTGATGGAACGTAGAATATTTTTTGCGTTATGAAAATTTCCGTCATGTTTTTCTCTAGAATCACAAATCCCAGCCTTCTGCAATTCAGTATGCATTATCAGTATGGGAACCTATATCGTGTAATAAAGTTTTAGATCTCTTGCATGCCCACTCCCTATTTGCCGGAATTTATATAATATTTTTGCCGATTGACGGCCAAAAAAAATTTCTGTCACATTTTACTCAGGAACCACATGTCCCAGCCTTCTGTAATTTAGAGTTTTGAATATCTGGCATGCCTACTTCCTGTTTGACAGAACTTAGAATATTTTTCGAGTGTTGAAAATTTCTGTCCTATTTTTCTCAGAAACCAAACATCCCTGCCTTCTTCATTTTGGCATGGAGTATCAGTATCAGGACCTATAATGTGTAAACTTCCTGTTTGACAGAACTTAGAATATTTTTTGTGTGTTATTACGCAGGTGACACATGTCTTCCATGGAAGACTTACTACTAAGTTGATTATGACATCACTATGAAAAAGATATCCAACCTGAAAAAAAAAACATGTAAATTCTGCATCAATCTTGTGTTTGACAAATGTGGGATTTGGTGCACCTTGTAAATAGGTGTTGATCTACATTGAATATTTGGTGTAAATGCATGGATCCTATGGGGTAAATATTTGGTATATTAAATATTTTTTCTTAAACTAAATGATCTCGAGGAGCACAATACCCAGTTCGATATTGTTCCCTTTGGAAAGCATATATTGTTGCATATTAGTCAGCAATTTTTTTACAGAATAAAAATAAACAATACAACTTTAGGCTATATGTAAAGGTGGATAAGTACGCTTTAGAAATTTGTTCCTAGTCCAATCCAAGTACCAAGTTTCAAATTTATAATGTTCAAATAAAATAAATGGTTGCATGGGAATTTTTTGATTATCCTCTTCAAAGACACACTTTATTTTAATTTTCCAAATTTACCCCAAGGCAAAGTAAATCAATCCCTGAGGGCCTCTGGTTTCTCAACTTTTAACATTTGAAAAGTAATAATAGATATAGATAAAAACATGACAAACTGTGTTTTCATTAATTTCTGAAAATGGATATATTGCTCAAGTGTCACAAAGGAAAAGAAAATCTGTCGCTATGGTAACACTAATAATGAACCAGATCTGATATTGATCTTGTATAGCCGCATGAATCTATGAAAATTATACTTATAAAGGAAAAAAAAAACAAGTGAAATTGGAGGGAATTATATATTTTGGTATAGAGTTTTCTTATGTAAGTACCTAAAATTTAATATTAAGACACAGACTTTAAAAAATTACAATAAAATTGTTTATTCCTGCATTGATTTTGGAATCTACATACACTTTTTCATTGATTGATTAAACTCAGATTTGTAAATTATCAGTAATTTGGACGAAATTCCTTATTTTATTATTTGTTACTGCTGCTCCAATGCATGTGCTGGTGGACTGTTAGTCCTCAATGTTATTCTGACACCAACCCAGTAGCCAGCACTTAGTTGATGCCCCGAAAAAACAATTTTATTTGGAACTTGCAAATGTCTAAATTTAAGAAAATTTTGTTTAAAACTAAGGAGTATATCCCTCTTGCATAGCTCTGTTCTTGGCTGATTTTGGCTTTTCTATCCTATCGGTAATTTGTTCTCTATCAGCTTTTACAGATATTTCTGTTTATGGATTTCCAAATATTTTGATTTGATCTGCAACAAAGAGAGGAAATGGCCATTTGTTTTGGGTTGTTTTAAACTGGAGATGGGATGTTGTCTCCTTGATATTTACCCCATTTCCTTTCTTTTTCATATATGCAGAAATTAAATTAACAGAAACTTCGGTATTATGTTATTCAGAATAAGTTTTTTTTTTTTATTTTATGAATTTGTGGTTCTAGTGAAAACCACCTGGTACAATGTACAGTGAAACCTGTCTAAACCGAACCCTGACTAAACCGAAATCCTGTCTAAACCAAACACAATGTGAAGAACCTTTCTATAAATTTCTATATATTTTGAACCTGTGTAAACCGAACAACTGTGTAAACCGAACAAATTTTTCAGTCCCAGAGGGGTTCGGTTTAGACAGGTTTCACTGTATTTTGGATGTTATAGAAATACATTATATCTAGACCAGAATTACAATTAGTTCAAATAGGATTTTTTTGTTCAATTCTATTGTTATTTTTAACCCTGTTAGCAAGACAACATGCAAAACCTAGAATTTATAAAAGTACCTTAAAAAGATTTATTAATCTCTGTTCTCATATTGTTTACTTTAATGTTTTAAGATCAAAGAAAATCAAACAATATAAACTGAAATTGAAGTAATTATGTCCATTTCGACAACTTATGGGTCTTCAGTGCAGATAAAACCAAATATTTTGAAGACCAAGAATGAGGGGCCTGATGGGGGGCTCTCATCACGAATCACGAAAAATTTATTCGGACCAATCACAGTTCACGGGAAATTCATTTTGTCAATTTGATCAAGAACGATTCACGGCGATGTTCTAATAACGATTCACGACAAATTAATGAAATGGAAAACGAATCACGTGGAATTGAAATTCCCGATCACGGAGAACGAAATAAACCCATCGGCCCCCTCAACTATGAAAATACATGAAAAATTTTTTAAAGGACTTAGGAAAAATATCCTGAAGGGTCTAATTATATTGCCAATATTAGCTTATGATTGTGCTGTACACAAGGGATCAGAAAAGTCTGTCTGTCCATCACAAATGTTTGCAGTCACAGATTTCATTTTTGTTTATATATTAAAAAACAATTAAACAAAGATCTGTTAAGGACAGTCTTGAACAACAATTCTCTAAGAAAATAAAGTAATGTAGCATTAAAAAAAACTGAATTACAAAATTTAGGCAAGCTGCTCAGATTGCCTTTGGATTCAGTGGTGGATCAGCTTTGCCCCCTCTTTGGAAGGATATTTACAATTCTTAGGGGGTTTTTGGAAAATTTGGTCCCCCCCTTGGAGAAATTATGGGTTGCCCCCTCTCAGCAGAAAGTCTGCATCCACCACTGGGATTTATCATTGTCCAAAAATATGAGTATATCTTGACATATAGATAAATAAATGAAACATGAAAGAAAAAAATCATGAATAAATCCTGCAAATTTATGAAGCACTCAAAAATGTAGAAGTCTTCTTATTAGAACAAGTAATACATCCTAATCAGGACAAAAAGTAACCTTTTGATAGGAAATGGTACTTAATTTTTCAGTGCTTAAAGCATTTACTTTTGATCTACATTCAGAATATGTTTGGTATATATGAGTAGTTATAAATGATACAAAATAGACCACATTAGTGTCAAACAGACTGCAAATAAAAATTTAAGTTCATTACATTAATATCTGTCACCAAGAAAGTTCTTTCATTACATGAAAAATCAGAAACATTCAGCTGACGGTAGGACACATTCAAGTTAACACTGATTAGCAAAGCAGAACGATTTTTAATTTGTTAACACTGATGAGCAAAGCAGAACGATTTTTAATTGGTTGAGCTCCAGGTTAATGGTTTTTTTCTTCAATTAAAATCTTGTTAACAGTTTTCATGTAGTGAATTTTATGGTACACTTCAAGTCAATTAATTATTTTTTTCTTTTAGGAGGTATACCATGTCATCATTTGTGCAATTATTGAGTCAGGATTCTAGTTCTCAGTCCCACTAGAGCTCCCATCTAAGGTGTTGCACTAATGGTTATTATTTTAATTAATTTTAGACGATATTTGAATACATCTAAAGAGTATTTTCAGAAATTTTGTCTCCTGTGCATATCCCTGTAAATCATTTATTTCACACTTAGCTGTACCTATAATATGTAAAGAAATACGAAAAATAGCATTTGTCCAGAAATATCCAGTGGGAAGCTAATTGATATTTTATGATAAGGCATAAGTACTTATTAATATAGAATTATCATTGTCACACATACATATAATAATAATTAATATGACAGCTATATGGACACATTATTGGACGTAATTATTGTCATTACGAAGTAACATATTTATTGTCCCATCTATACACACAGGGGATTAGATATTGGTCATGATTTTACGGTCAGTACGGATATGTAAACGAGAAATACTACCTGTTACATGAAATTGATTTGGTTATGATTTACCTGAAGGAAATAGACGATTGTTTATATATATATATATCTATATAGGTAAAGATATTACTTATATGTTTTTATCTTGAAGTTGAAACATGAAATGGTTGTTTATGAGAGATTAAAAGTATATACAGTACGGTTTTCTCCGTGGATGAGCAAATCAAAGGACGGGATTTTATCCACGGAAATAACAAATAGTTGTAAGTTTCTAATCAATATCAGATGAAAGTTGATATATATGAGGATGTTCCCACTTTTCACCATGGTAAATTTTAATCCTGTTGAATACAGGAAACCATCCATTAGGGAAAGTGCTCACTATTATATATATGCATGCATTTATTGATCGTATGCAAAAAGATATTTGACAACAAAGCAGAGGGGATTAGAATTTATCATGGAGTATTGAAAAATGACTTGTGATACATTCTAGATATAGGTCTGTAAGTTTATTTTATAAAATTGTTAATTTTGAAAATTATATGCCATCTTTTATTGCAATTTAAGCTGCACTGCAAATTTCATTAACCTTTCATGCTTTAAATAAGGCTGACATGCGTTTTATAACTGTAATTTAGAAATAACAAACTACAGAAGTTATTGTAAATTTTTTTTCTGCATATGGCCATTTCGACAATACTTAAGTCTCTTGAGTGCAGATCTAAATATCAAAAGGTGTATAAAAGCTGATAGAGAACAATGATCAAAGGGGATCTAAATTAAATCTAAAATCAGCTGAGATCAGAGCTTTGCACGAAGGAAATACTCCAGTTTAAATAAAATTTTCAATTTTAGAAATGATTTTGTGTAAGGTTTAATTATTTTCATAATTTACCATAGATATAAATTAGTGAAAAGAAATGCAAAAGTTAGAATTTTTACAAGAAGCAATCGTACTGAACGAAAAGAAAAACTGCAGTAGCACTTTCTAACGGTTCAGTTTTCAATAAAGTCGATCAGTGCTGAAAAAAAATTGGGGAATTTTTCTTTAGCACTTGGAAATGTTGTATTATGTGAAATTCAAAGTAAATTTTCGCAGGTTGAAGTACTTTTAGCAAATTAAAGAGTATTGTGTTGTTATTTCATTGTAATAACAATTTGTAACTATATACTCTAAAATTTGAAAATACATGTTAAATTTCATTCAATGTGAAGAATTTGTGCGTATGCTCAAATGCTTAATTAATTAAATGAGCAAAATGCTAAATTAATGAAATGATAGAGCAAAATATATTATGATATGCTGAGTTCATTTAATTAATGATATGCTGCATGAGTTCATTTAATTAGGATCTGACTTGAAAATTAGCTATTAGAATTGTTTACATTATGGAATTTTTTATGCCAAATGATGGAAATATATTTATTGATTGTAAGTTTCAAAATTCATTTCATAATTGTTTTTTAAAATAGAAATTTCATTAATGTTTGATTTTTTTTGTTAAAAAATGAAATAGTATAAATGCTATATGATACATTTGTAACTTGTTTACCATATTCATTGGATCTTTGCAAAATCATGAGGAAAAAAAACAATATAAATATCCAAAAATTAATTTGCATTTTGGAATTTTTGTACATATATCTACCTTCTTACATTTAAACCAGCCTTCACCTAAACTTGACAATCTCTAAAAATTTTTACTTCTTTTAATTTACATCATTTTTGTGCCCCCATCCCCACTTGAATATACATTTTTGTCCCAATTTCCTAAGCTCCCAAAACATTCATATTTGTTGAAAAGTCATTACACGATGTCATGGGCCAAATTGGCTTAGGAAAAATGTTCAAGTTCAAACATCAGGCAATCTTAAGGTGTCTACAGGGTATTATTTTCCTATTATAGAATTTTGTGAAATTTTCTGTGTAGAAGCATAATTGTATTCTTGTTCAAAATATAAAATAAAATTGGGGGTCGCCATGCATTTAAGCGCAAAAAATGAATTTGAAAATTTCAGGATTTTACATTGAAATGATAGGGAAAATGGCTATATATGGGAATATCTTTCAAAATTTATTATAGATTTTGTTCATATTTTGCATGTCTTTTGATTACATGTACAAAATAAAAATTATGGGTCACCTTTGAAATAAGAGAGATAAATTGTGAAATGTTAATTTCTCTAGTGATATCTTTTAAATTCTTTTATCAAATTATCTCCCTTGCATAATTTCTGTATTCTGTAAATCCAGCAACAAATATTCAGCTTGTGTGTTTTAGTACTCCTTTTTTAGCTCACCTGGCCTAAAAGGCCAAGTGAGCTTTTGCCATCACTTTGCGTCCGTCGTCCGTCTGTCGTCTGTCGTCCGTTGACCGTCCATCCGTCAACAATTTCAAAAATCTTCTCCTCTGAAACTGCTGAGCAAATTGTAACCAAACTTGGCCTGAATCATCACCAGGGTATCCAGTTTCAAAATTGTGTTCGATTAGTCCGAGGATCAAACAACATGGCTGCTGTTACTAAAAATAGAACATAGGGGTAAATTGCTGTATTTTGCAAATAACTCGAAAACTGTTACAAATATCAAAAATCTGACATAGGTAAAAATGATCAGCATGGCAAGATCTACCCGCTGTGCAATTTTGAAGAAAATCTGAAAACCCGTGTTGGAGTTATTGCCCTTTTTCCATGAAATTTTCAAAATTTTAATTTATTTTATTTTTTATTTGAAAAACTATAACAGATAGAGGTCAACTTTAAATTGCAAAAATGTTCAGCATATCAAGATCTACCCACCCTGAAATTTTGAAGAAAATCCAAAACTCCTTGTAGGTTATTGCCCTTTTTTCACCGATTTTTTTAAATTTTCGTATTTTTCAGCCATTATTTCCAAAACTATAGAAGATGAAGGTTAAGTGTAAATTGATGAAATGTTTGCCATGCTGTGGCGACTTCAAAACTGATGTTGAAAATTGTTCCTTGACCGCCATTTTCAAAATGGCTGCCAAAAAAGGCGGGAAAAGTCAACATTGTCCGATTTCAATGAAATTTGGTTTCCAAGTAGATATTGATGCTAGGTTTTCAAAACCGATGTTGAAAATTGTTCGTTGACCACCATTTTCAAAATGGCTGCCAAAAAAGGCGGGAAAATTCAACATTGTCCGATTTCAATGACATTTGGTTTCCAAATAGGTCTTGATGTTGCAACTTCAAAGCTGATGTTAAAAATTGTTCGTTGACTGCCATTTTCAAAATGGCCGCCAAAAAGGCCAGAAAATTCAACATTGTCCGATTTCAATGAAATTTGGTTTCCAAATAGGCAACTTCAAAACTGATGTTAAAAATTGTTCGTTGATTGCCATTTTGAAAAATGGCTGCCAAAAAAGGTGAGAAAATTCAACATTGTCTGATTTCAATGAAATTTGGTTTCCAAATAGATATCGATGTTGAGACTTCAAAACTAGTGTTGAAAATTGTTCGTTGACTGGCATTTTCAAAATGGCCACCAAAAAAGGCGGGAAAATTCAACATTGTCCGATTTCAATGACATTTGGATTCCAAATAGGTCTTGATGTCGCAACTTCAGAACTGATCTAAAAATTGTCGTTGACAGCCATTTTTAAAATGGCCACCAAAAAGGCGGGAAAATTCAACATTGTCTGATTTCAATGAAATTTGATTTCCAAATAGATATTGATGTTGCGACTTCAAAACCAATGCTGAAAATTGTTTGTTGACTGCCAATTACAAAATGACGTCTTGACTTCAAAACTGGTGTCGAAAGTGGTCCTTAGCAAGAACCTTTTTTGTCAAAAAAAGGCCCAAACAAAGAAATATAGTAAAAGATGATCAGACTTTAAAAAAAGTTCAAGATATTGGAGGTGTTCGAGCTACAAAAGTTTGAGAAACTGAAGATCAACTGTATAACTTACAATGTTTCCTTGATTAAGGCAACTGAAAGCCAGGTGAGCAATACAGGCTCCTGGGAGCCTCTGGTTGTAATGAAAATGTTGTAAATGTGATGTAAAATCATTATTTCAAATACTGGTACTTCGGAACTTTCTATACATTTTAAATAACTATTTTGTTAAATTATTTAATGATTTTGAAACCTACCGGGTAAATGAACAAGTATTAGACAAAAATGGCGGAATAATACCACTGAGACACCTTAAGTGAATTAAAATGACTTTTTGTTCCCCACCAAAAGTTTT
>MJUU01043005.1:0-19373 GCA_002080025.1 Modiolus philippinarum
TATTTTGACCAATTTTGGCTGCAATTGGTCAATCGAAAATCCTTCTGATACAATATTAAACTTTGTCCCCCTTTGGAGGTCATATTGTATAAGTCGACGATATGACAGACACTATTTTGAAAAGAGACCATCCATTGGCAATCGTAACAAGTTTGGTCTTATTGGCTCTCAGAGGTAACGATGGAAGGAGTTTTCTCATGAGATCCAATTTATAACGATATTCCCAGTTGGCGGTTTTTATTTGATTAGAAACAGACATGACGGTTTTTTTTGCATTGAATCAATCGATGTCTATCATGAAATGGCGGTTTCTGAATAGAATGCATTTGAATACAAAGTTCATAGATAACGGACACAAAATAATGGAAAAGACCCAACCTTGCTACATCATAATTATAGAAAAGAATACCAGATTGTGCATGCTACTAGTAGAATTAAAGGATGACTTGCAGAGGGCTTTAATTAAACCAACCAGCTATGCTGACAAAATTTGAAATTGAATCCAAGATGCACCCAATATACACACTCCAGAAAGAGATATATACACTAAATACATTAATTCAAGTTTCTTCCGGGCAGATTGTTACTCTAATCACAGGATATGATTCAAGCTAAATTAGATTAAAAACGCGAAACATTTGTAACATGTACTATAGAGGATAAAAAAAAATCTTTAAGAATTGAACCGGGCAAATGATATGTACCCAATAGGCAGCCGCTCGTCACTTTCATTTTCACTTTATTTAAGCCGGATTTTTCTAAAGAAAGCTGGTTTAAAGCTATGCACGGAAACAACTGTAAGTCTTGTACCACCGATATCATGTGATGATATGTCTTCTTTTTTATGTATCAGATTAGTCCTACATGTAATGACAGGAAAATCACACAGTCGCATTCTGACGCATGATGAGGAGGATGGCCTGCTAGTATGTTAAAGCGAACATTCATTCCTCTATAATGATGACTTTGAAGCATTTGCTATTGTCTAACCCAAACTACGTTCCTTCTTTTCTCTGCTACTCTAGATCTGTTACAGTTATCATCTTTTCTTTGAAGCATTAGCCACCCGGGCCACAACTTTTGCTGCTCCACCACCATACTGAACTGTTCTCTGAATTTTAACATTTTATTCCCATGTACTAACAGGACAAAACTCGAGAGCACTCGACCATTTCACGATATTCCTCCGACCAGGTCTAGTTAATCAAAGATAAATCGGGTTATGATCTGGCGTAATCTGACAAAGTCTGGTTGGTCGAATGAGGGTCGAGCATAAGTCGTACTTGAATCGTATCTAGAAATCGAGAATGGTCCTGTGATAGTCGTGTTAAATCGGGTTAAGGTCGAGTGGACGTCATGAGCTAGCTCGATCAATGAATTTTATGACGTACATCGAGATAAAACAGCATGGTTGATCTGATCTGCAGTGTAAAACTAGCATAAGTCCTTGGTGATTAAGAAGAAAATTAAATTTTTTTACAAAAGTTTCCTATGTTTGAAATGAGTATTTACATTTTGATGGAAAAAAAAACATGTTTAAGAGGTAACTCAGGGATAACTAGAGGCTCAACTCAGCCTGTATCGCTCACCTGGTCTATAATAGCCAAGTGTAGGTGTACTGCCAAACCTGGCACATTTATTCTGTTAATTTATTTTATGGAACTTTATCCGTCAGTCATATTCATTTACTATATTATTGATTTTTTAGCGGATTATTTCTACAACAGTCGTTATTCCTCCTAAGGTGTTCAATACATAGCTCTGTCCTTGGCTGATTTTGGCTTAACATTTAGATCATATTGGTTATTTGGTCTCTCTCAGTTTTTACACATCTTTGAGATTATGGTCTTCCAAACGTTTAGATTTTATCTGCACTGAAGAGACATAAGTTGTCGAAATGCGCATATGCAGAATTTAAATTCACAGTAACTTCGGTATTTAGTCATTATACACCTGTGTTTTATTACGTGTGTGATTTAAACTTCCTTTCACGCCTAGACAAGGAATCTCATGGACGCCTTCCACGGAGCTCACTTCGGTTTGTGGTAAACCACGATCGTATGTATTAGATTCAATCTTCAGTTCTCAAAATATATACAATTTCTTTAACTGTTTGGATAATAACGTTATAACTTCAATTATCTGTCGATTATTCGAGAAAAATATGAATTTTGTATGGAACGGTGTAACCGAACATTCCAGTGCATTGTGTATTTCACGGACTTTACAGATTTTTTCCTTCACAAGTGACTTTAACTTTAATATAATTCTACACATGAACTTTAATTGATAAATTTGTAATTTGTTATACTTATTACCGTTTAAACCCCGTAATTCAATCTCGATTTGCTACATTGTAAATTTGTGTATTATTTTTTATTGTAGTTTTTACCGCACGTACATTTTCCAGTAAATATTGGAACTGAACTGGTGTATTGTTCTGCCGGCCCTAGCCCCGACTTACACATTTTCAGTTGGTTTCTATATTTGATTGGGGTAAAGCTAACTGTCGCCCAGGGGCAGCATAGTAAAAAGATCACAACCTACCAGCGAGTGAGGCTTCGGGAAGCACCCGTACTACACGTCACAACAATTGTGAAAGCATGTCAGCCACTGACAATAAGGCAAAATGGGATACCCCAACCCAGGGGACCCGGGACACTCCAACCTTTGAGGACACGTTCCCATCGGGCACAAGCCCAGAAACAAATGACGATGTTTCAACTACGGTGGGCCTTCCCGCATTTAGGACACGCAGTCTTACGGAGAAGGGTGAGGAAGCCTACGTTCAGAGACAAGAGAAGTACTCTCAAGACCGAGAGTTACTTTGGTCAAGGTGCAACGCCCTGATTCAGGTGACTCACTATCCACCATCAGAGGTGATAAGGGCACTGGAGCTTGAACAAAGCATCCTTCAAGCATACGGAAGATATAGAAAACTGAATGACGAATATCTTGGCTTCCTGAGTGCCCAGAGGACAGACATGGCCAGACAAGAACTGGAGGTAGCTACCTCGGTAGTTGAAATCCGACACCGCATGTATGAGACAGCTATAACAAATTTACAGGCAGTAAGCCAACCCCAAGATAACAAATCATCGAGTTCAAAATACAACCGTAGCGAAACCAACTCGCAATGATCCAGGGCTTCCAGTTTGGCAAGAAGAACACGAGCAAAAGCTGACGCTGCAAAGGCCATAATTGCATTTGAACAGAAAAAGGCACTGATGGTTCAACAGGAAACCGTAAGAAAGGCACAAGAGGCTGACAAGAAAGCTCGACAGGAGGCCGAGAGGACCCAGCAAGAGGCCGAAAGAAAGGCACAAGAAGCTAAACACGAGGCCGAAAGAAAGGCACAAGAAGCTAAACAAGAGGCCGAGAGGATCCGGAAAGAGGCCGAACGACAAGCCCAGTATGAAGCCGAACTCACGATACTAGAGATGCACAAAGAAGCTGCCAAGCTTGACGCAAAGGCCCGTGCGTACGAGGGAGACGAAGACGAGGACGGAAGATTACAAGAGCTTCCGGAAGACACCGAGAACCGTTAAAGAGAGTAGCAGACTTTGTAAATACCCATTTACATAACACTCCCGAGCACGATGGGACTGACAACAATTATGGAATTACCGGGAATAATCCCGTAACAACTGTTACTCAAACAGTAACTCAGAGTGCTCTTACTGACCAACAGAAAGTTGGATTAACAACTCCTGTAAGAACCACTACTGTAAGGTTAAGCCAACAACAGGATGCGGAAACCCAATATGGCTATAACGGGTATCCACGCATCACTTCAACACCGTATCCACAGCATCAGCAACATGACGATCACGGTTATCAACCTGTACAATCACGTTTGAATCGGGAAGCTCCCGAATTTAGACCAGCAACACCAGTAACTCCAGAACGGACCTTTAACACTATTGGACAAGGGTACAGTTTTCCAAGCCAGTCGACCGGCCATCAGCCTGACAGCTCAGTTACAGCTATGACAAACTTCATGCTGCGAAAGGAACTACTCTTGAAAAGTTTGACAACCTTCAACGAGAGACCAGAATCTTATAATATGTGGAGGGCAAATTTTGAGTATGTTGCCCATGAGCTCCAGATATCAGCGAAAGGACAACTAGATTTACTGGTCCAATATCTTGGACCGGAGTCCTCAGAAGACGCACAGAGTTTGCGTAACTCGACAGCCGATGACCCCGCAAAAGGCTTGAATACACTGTGGAAAAGGCTTGACATCAGGTACGGTTCTCCGGTGATGGTGGAACATTCATTAAAGAAAAAGTTAGACAGCTTTCCAAAGATTACGAATAGAGAACCGAAACGCCTGTTCCAGTTGTCAAACATTTTGACAGAGATCGATTACACCAAATTGAAACCCCGATTTCCGAACCAACTTGCTTATTTTGATTCAACGTCGGGGATCAATCCCATTGTGAACAAATTGCCATATGGGTTACAGGACAAATGGTCGACAAGGTCGTCAAGGTACCAGGCCACACATCACGTAGAGTTCACTCCCTTTACGGAATTTTCCGCATTCATTAGGGAGATGGCTGAATTTAAAAACAATCCAGCCTTCAACTATGAATTAGAACCAGCTGTTACAAATCAAAGAAGGAGTACGGCGGGGAGACCCCCGCACCCAGTGCTAAGGTAATTGTACACAAGACGAATGTAGACAAACAGACATCTCAAGCTAATCAAAGTGGTCAGCCTACACTTGAACGCTGCATCATTCATAAAACAAAACATTCATCGAATGAGTGTAGAGGTTTCAAAGCAATGCCACTTGAAGAACGAAGAAAGCTTCTGAGAGAGCACGATGTTTGCTTTAAATGTTGCGACTCTGACAGTCATCTGAAACGGGATTGTACTTCCCGTGTAAAATGTGGAGAGTGTGGCAGCGATAGCCACGCTACAGCTTTGCATCTTGATACAAAAAGGGCTACCCGAAATTGGGAGGCACCACTCCCGTTCAAGCCAACAAAACAACATCTTCCCGATAACAGGCCACAAGCAGCCAGAAGGGCAAAATTGTTGGACATCAACTTAGCCAGAAATCCCACAAAGAAGGAACATTTCCTTGAGTTCATGGATAAGATACTAAGTAACAACCATGCGGAGATTGCACCTCCGTTGCATCAAGATGAAGAACGTTGGTATTTGCCATTGTTCGGGGTATACCACCCCAAGAAGCCCGAACAGATCAGAGGCGTCTTCGACTCGTCAGCAAAGCATGATGGTGTATCGCTCAACGATGTAATGCTTACCGGACCCGACTTAACTAACAGTTTATTGGGTGTCCTTATCAGGTTTCGGAGAGAAATGATTGCTTTAACTGGTGATATACAACATATGTTCCACTGCTTCATAGTGCGGGAAGATCACCGGAACTATCTTCGTTTCTTCTGGCACGTAGACAACAACTTTGACAAGGACCTGATTGAGTACAAGATGAGAGTACATGTGTTCGGGAACAATCCATCCCCAGCCGTAGCCACACTAGGCCTCAGAAAAACAGCCAAGGCAGCGGAACAAGAGTACGGAAGTCACGTGACAAACTTCGTTACCAGGGACTTTTATGTAAACGACGATTTGACCTCATGTCCGACACCGGAAGAGGCTATCAAGGTCATGAAAGACACACAGGACGCCCTAAAGAAATACGGGAACCTACGTCTTCACAAAGTAGCATCTAACAGTCCTGAGGTAATGGGAAGTTTCCCGTCAACCGACTTAGCATCTAATCTGAAAGATTTGGATCTTGACGCAGATGAGAAACCGCTGCAACGAAGCCTTAGTTTGAACTGGGACGTGAACACAGACAACTTCCTGTTCGTTCTGTCAGACGACAAAAAACCAGTAACTAGAAGAGGGATACTATCGACAGTCAATAGCATCTTTGATCCACTGGGATTCCTCTCTCTCGTAATAATCCAGGGAAAATTGATACTTAGGAAGCTAGTTTCGGAAACCGTAGACTGGGACGAACCGGTTTCAGAAGACATAACGTCAGAGTGGATAGCATGGAGAGATAGTCTGAGAGCTCTGGAAACTCTCCGGATCAAACGACCGATGGTAATCCATCTAAGCAAGACCAGAGTGCGTGATCTTCACGTGTATTCTGACGCATCTGAAAAAGCAATCGCTGCAGTAGTCTACTTGCGAACAGTCAATGGATATGACGAAGTTAATGTTGGCTTTGTTTTAGGAAAAGCAAAAGTTGCCCCTACCAGTGGGAATACAATCCCGAGATTAGAACTATGTGCAGCCGTATTAGCTGTCGAGATAGCCCAGTGTGTGCTAGACAACATAGATGTTCCAATTAACACTATTACTTACCATACAGACAGTAAAGTGGTTCTTGGCTACATCAACAACGAGACCAGACGTTTCCATACATACGTTGCCAACCGTGTGTGTGGAACGTATCCGGAAATATTCAGACCCTGACCAATGGAAGTATGTTCACAGTGAACGTAATCCAGCAGATCCAGCGACAAGATCTGTACCTGCTCAAGATATCAGCACATGTGAGTGGTTGTTGGGGCCCGGCAACGATCAAAACACGACAGTTGAAACACATACTGTGAAAGTAAAATTGTTCGTGGGGTTCCAATTTTCGTGGATTTCGTGGTTCGCTAAAACCACGAAATTAAGTTCCAAACGAAATGCATTTTTTCCGAAGAGTTGTAAGCACAGAACTCGAAACCACGAATTTAAGTACTCACGAAATAGTCCTTTTTATGAAAACCACGAAAATTGGTGTTCACGAATAAAAGTACTTCCACAGTAGTTTGGTAGACCCTGACAGTGATCGGGAGATAAGAACGAAGACTACCGTTCTAAAAATAGAACTTGATCTGGTTCACCAAGAACCGGAAACCAAATGGTTAGAAAAATACTCAGACTCGAATAGGTTGAAATCTATCGCTTTATATCTGCTCCGTTTCATACGAAACTGTAGGAAAGATACAGCGGCAGATAATGTCCAAGATGAGAAATTAACAGCAGAGATGGTGATAATCAGATGTGTTCAGACTGAAGTATATGGTGAAGAGATCGATCAACTCACGAATAGACAGACACTCCCAAAAAGGAGCCCGCTTTTGGGTCTCAACCCTTACTTGGATAATAACGGCCTTCTTAGAGTAGGTGGGCGCATTGTTCACTCAGACCTGCCATTGAAAGTGAAAAGACCAATTATTATTCCTGGATGTCACCACTTATCAACAATGATAATACGACACTGTCATGAGCAGGTTAAGCACCAAGGACACCACTTTACAGAGGGCGCTGTTAGAACATCAGGCTTTTGGATAACAAGTGGGAAGCGCCACATATCTTCATACATCCATAAATGTGTTACCTGCAGAAAACTACGTGCCAAAACAGAAATCCAGATAATGGCTGATCTGCCAGAAGACAGACTGGAAGTAGCACCTCCCTTTTCCAATGTGGGTGTCGACGTTTTCGGTCCTTGGACCGTAGTCACCCGACGAACACGAGGTGGACAGGCGAACTCCAAACGCTGGGCCGTACTGTTTACGTGCCTTGTAACAAGAGCTGTACATATAGAGTTAGTTGAAGAGATGAGTTCGTCTGTATTTATAAACGCTTTGAGACGTTTCACCGCAATCCGTGGTGAAGTCAATATATTTCGGTCTGACAGAGGGACCAATTTTGTTGGAGCAGTTAAAGACCTCCATATCCAAGCCATCAATGTGGACCAGTTAACCACTATTTGAAACAGTCGAACACCGTTTGGGTATTTAACCCACCTCATGCTTCCCATATGGGTGGAGTCTGGGAACGAATGATCGGCGTTACCAGAAGAATTCTTGATTCCATGTTGTCAAACACCAACAACAAGAACCTGACACACGATGTGTTACAAACCTTCATGGCCGAAGTGAGTGCAATCATCAATTCCAGACCACTACTGCCTGTTTCAAACGATCCGGAAGCTCCACTGATTTTGACACCAGCGATGTTGCTCACCCAAATGGTAGATTATGTTTTTTCCCCGGAGAAACTCGGGGAATTCAGCCAGAAAGATCTGCTCTTGGCAGAATGGAGGCGAGTTCAAACCTTGGCGAAGACGTTTTGGGCTCGTTGGCGAAACGAGTATCTACCCCTCCTTCAACCAAGGACGAAATGGACATTAACAACAAGAGATACGAAAGAAGGGGATGTGGTCTTACTTAGAGACAAGACCGTGCATCGAACCAACTGGCCCCTGGGAATTATCACTAGGGTTTTTCCCGGAAAAGATGAGCATGTTAGGAAGGTAGAAATACGGATTATATCAGGGAAGGCCATAGTGTTCACCAGGCCTATCACAGAGCTGGTTCATCTGGTCGACTGTGATGAATGAACCGGGTTGTTTAGTGTGTTTCGACACGCATACTACTCCTTTTCCCTTTCAGCTTATGGAAATGGCATGGTATGGAGTGGAATGGTTTGGTATGGTGAAGAATGGTATGGATAATGGTGTGATATGGTTGTGTTACCCGTTAGACGTGAATCCGACCTTCCGATGTGAGAACTGTAAACGTGTATAGTGACACTTATTTGCTTTATGTGACACTTCGTTTAATGTGAATTTCCGGAAGATTTCCGTGCTCACGTGAGCTAGATGACCGTCTAAGAAGATGGACAATTATTAACTGTGTACATATATATTAATTTTATATAGTTGGATTACTATGGAATTAACTGTTTTATTATCTGTAACATATTAATATCCATTTGTGATTGGGATTTCCCGTGATATTTGGCGAAGTCAAGTCGTATTTATATTTGGATTATGTGTTCCACAAAACTTTATTGGATTATACCGTTCATTATTATTGTAACTTTAACATTCATGTCTATTATGTGATATCAAAGGATTGAAATCAGACGGGGAGTGTACAGCCACACCTGGCACATTTATTCTGTTAATTTATTTTAAGGAACTTTATCCGTCAGTCATATTCATTTACTACAACTATTGATTTTTTAGCGGATTATTTCTACAACAGTCGTTATTCCTCCTAAGGTGTTCCATACATAGTTTATACACCTGTGTTTTTATACGTGTGTGATTTAAACTTCCTTTCACGCCAAGACAAGGAATCTCATGGACGCCTTCCACGGAGCTCACTTCGGTTTGTGGTAAACCACGATCGTATGTATTAGATTCAATCTTCAGTTCTCAAAATATATACAAACTCTTTAACTGTTTGGATAATAACGTTATAACTTCAATTATCTGTCGATTATTCGAGAAAAATATGAATTTTGTATGGAACGGTGTAACCGAACATTCCAGTGCATTGTGTATTTCACGGACTTTACAGATTTTTTCCTTCACAAGTGACTTTAACTTTAATATAATTCTACACATGAACTTTAATTGATAATTATGTAATTTGTTATACTTATTACCGTTTAAACCCCGTAATTCAATCTCGATTTGCTACATTGTAAATTTGTGTATTATTTTTTATTGTAGTTTTTACCGCACGTACATTTTCCAGTAAATATTGGAACTGAACTGGTGTATTGTTCTGCCGGCCCTAGCCCCGACTTACGCATTTTCAGTTGGTTTCTATATTTGATTGGGGGTAAAGCTAGCTGTCGCCCAGGGGCAGCATAGTAGGAAAAATTTTCCCATAGCATGATCCAATGTGAAATTTCAGTCCCCACTGGCAGCCATGTTGGATCGGGTACGAGTCCAAACGACACAATTTTAAAGGGGACCATCCAAGGAATATTATAGCCCAGTTTGGTTTTAATTGGCCAAGTAGTTAAGAGAAGTAGATTTTGAAACATTCTTTCCATGGGGTTTAATCACAATAGTCACAATCAATAGTCCATACATGTTACATAAATCTTCTTGGGAATGACTTGGCCACTAAACTACTATACACCAGGTGGGCGATACAGGCTGAGGCGATCCTCCAGTTTTAAAGACACTTTCACTTTCCCTTTAGTTATAATCAAAAACCAATATATAAACATCATATATCGTTATACATTTATATATTTCTTTATTCCAGATGGCACAACGGGAATTCATTTGCAGGTTTTATTTTGATTTAGGACTCGGTTACGCTGAAATTTTAGAATGCCTTTCACAGATTTACAACATTTTCATAAGCATGAATTCACTAAAAAGGATTTTTAAAAAAAGTTGTTTTATATCACAGACGCGAATTATGGGATAGCCTCGTTCTAGTATAAGTCGTTATAACGAGATGCTAAGTCGTTATAACGAGATAATATGTCGTTATAACGAGATAAAAATAAAACACCACCTGGCGCTAACGGACTTCCGTAACATCACCTACATTTACACAATGTGTGCAACCATTTATGAAAGTATCCAATCATAGCTTATTAATGATGTAAATGCAAAATTCGTTTTCATGAGATGCTATTTCAGAACCACATTATAATTATTTATGGACAGCAAAATAAAAGAAAAAGAAAAAAAGAAGAAATAGAAACTTTCAAATTATACGTAGTGAAAACAAATCTGGTCATTTTTTTCTAAACCAGGAAAGCTGTAGTAAGGTCTTCTTAAGCTGTCAATAATGATTAATCACTTACTTCCTTGAAGACAACACGACAATGCGGATTCAATTGTGTGTTAATTTCATTATTTTAAGGATTACTAATGACCGAAAATTTGTATATGTATTAAAATCATAGAAAACAGTATTGCAAATATTTATTAATCAAAAACCAATATCCATCTGTTTCAAATTGCCATTGAAGACACATTTAATTATAGGATATTCCATTCATGACTGATGTTAATCCAACCGATTAGGCTTTGCAAAGGACATTAACCAAAAAGAGAAGTCAGATGAAGGTTCATTTGTTCACAATAACACATAGGGGCTACCAACAATATGGAAGAGAAAAATGACAGTTTTGATGGTAGAAAAATAAACACAATTTGGAGTACATTTGTCGTTGGACTTATACTCAGTTTATTTGTCATTGGATTTTCAATTGTAACAACTACTGTCACACAATACTCGTTTTACATTCTTAAAACTGATAAATATCCAAATCAAACGGTTGGCTATGTTCATAATCAAAAATCAAACTGTGAAATAAGTCGAATTGAAATGGAAGAAATAGAAAAACAGATTGCTGTATGGAATGTGTATCGCAATGCTGCATTAGGTGTCACGTCATTATTTTCAGTGATATTGATTAATGCATTTAGTGACAAAATTGGTAGGAAAAAAGCATTTTTATTTCCAATTCTTGGAACTTTAGTAGGTAATATATTGTGTACAGTTGTTATTTTCTTTCGCCTAAGTATATATTACGTGCCCTTCATATGGATTTTGTACGGATTGGGTGGTGGATGGCTTGGAATAGCACATATTGCATATGCCTATATGGCCGATATATATGAAGCAGGACAATCGAGAACATTTGCTCTGGCAATAATGGATGCTTGTGTTTGCGTTGGTGCTGTAATAGCGCAACTTTCGGATGGATACATGATCAAACTGACTAGTTACTTCTTTTCAACGGTAATTTCATGTTCATGTATTGCCATTTTGCCATTTCTTGTGTTGATATTGCCAGAAACAGTCCCAACAACTATTGTGAAACCTTTGCAATACATTATTGATATATTTAAGTTTTATTTGAAGCCGGACTTGAAGGACAAAAAATGGAAATTTGTAATGTGTACGGTTCTTTATTTCGTTGCTGGTATCTCAATTTTAGGAAGAATATCTATACAAGTTATATATGAACTGAGTCCCCCTTTTTGCTGGGATTCCGTACGTATAGGATGGTTTGCAGTAGTTGCATTACTGGTTCTGGTTTGCAGTATGGTGTCTGTAAAAATATTACAAAAAGGATTTCCAGACGAAATAATCTGCCTAATAGGAACAATGACGTCAGCGGGGTCTTGCGTGCTAGAAGGCTTAGCTTACAATGACCTAATGCTATATATGGGCAAGTAATTTAAACAAAAGTATATATCCGATATAAAAAAGTTATAAAAAAGTTCAAACAATATACAAAATCTGCTTTGCATTGTCTGCAATTAGCGAAACATTTAAAACGCACAGTAAATTGAAGACGATCTGCTGCATAGATAATAGCCAAATCTTTTCCCAAATGTCAACCTTATGCATAGTACATGTCACTTGACATACTAACAAAAACATGGAATAGATGCAATATTGTGAATCACGAAGAGGTCACTTCTAAAATTGCTCCATATCAATCCAAATCTTTTTGAAATATTAATCCAAACCTATGGTGTCCTACCGCTTCACGAAGACCATTAGTAGGAGAATTTTTAACTTTAAAATTCTCTATATTCCGTCTGGCGTGTGACTGTTCCGAATCTCCTTTTGTTTACAGTCCCTCTGGACATGTCATTACCGGCAATCTTAAGATCATTGAAAACGAATTTGTAATGGTATGAAATTCCGAGAACCACAGAGTATTACTTGGAATTTTAATTTCAAGATCGTTCTGAACGCTGTTGAAGGTTATACCACAGTGTTGGTCAAGATAGAGAGAGACCAAAAAACAGAACTGAACTTGAGTTTTTGTCAAATTGGCAGGATCCATTCGATCTTTAGTGCGGAGTCGTGTTAATAAACAACGCAGATGTGTGAACAATCGATCTGAGTCTGTATTTGAAGATCATGAAACCCGCAAGTTCCTCTCTACATGAAATTGAAGATCATGAAACCCGCAAGTTCCTTTCTACATGAAATTGAAGATCATGAAACCCGCAAGTTCCTCTCTACATGAAAGGACGAATATGTTGTTGTACCTTAAGAGAGCTTCCAATAACATCGTTTTTGTATGTAAAGCCCATCATTACAACTGCCTCATCATAGAACTAAGCATTGATCACAATGGAACAGGTAGCACTAGATACAAAAGAGTTACATTTGACAAAGATGAAGGATTCTAATCACAGTGCATTCACATCCTCTTTGAATATATTCATACTAAAAATAACTATTAAGACTTGCCATATCTATATTGGGTACCTTAATTACACAAAAATCCATACAAAGAAAGGTACATCGCAGGATCTTCATCTTGCTCAACTACTGCATTGTCTTTTGAACTAAGATTTTGTCTGTAGTCAAAGACAGGCATAAAGCATACTGAGAAACTATTCATGCTCGAAATGACATTTTAATCTCCCTCATGCAAAGCTCTGTCCTTAGCTAAATTTGGCTTTACATTTAGATCATAGTGGTTATTTGTTCTCTATCAGGTTTTACACTTATTTGAGTTAATGGTCTTCCAAACGTTTAGAGTTTATCTGCACTGAAGAGACATAAGTTGTCGAAATGCGCATATGCAGAATTTAAATTCAAAATAACTTCGGTATTTAGTTATTTGTTACCACTGGGTCGATGCTACTGCTGGTTGACTGTTAGTCCCCGAGGGTATTCACCAGCCCAGTAGTCAGTACTTCGGTGCTGACACGAAAACCGATTCTATTTGGGACCTTACAATATCTAAATTTTGTAAATTTTGTTGAAAACTAAGGAGTATCTCCCTCATGCAAAGCTCTGTCCTTAGCTGAATTTGGCTTTACATTTAGATCATATTGGTTATTTATTCTCTATCAGTTTTTATACTTATTTGAGTTAATGGTCTTCCAAACGTTTAGATTTTATCTGCATTGAAGAGACATAAGTTGTCCAAATGCGCATATGCAGAATTTAAATTCAAAGTAACTTCGGTATTTAGTTATTCAATCTAATGTGGATACTTAAAAATGCGAAGGATTTATTGGAAAATCTAAAATCCCGTTCATTTTTCTCAAATACATTCTCCCAAAACATTTGATCATTCAAAAAGCCTTTGCAGATTCAAATAAAGGGCTACACCAAGCACAGCTTAATACGACCGCAGCATATCGATCATTGAAATTTGAACAAGTTAGTGTAATTTAAAGTAAATGTGGACACAGTAAAAGGCTGGACAGCTTAATTAGGTGGACACAATAAGGAGCTTGACACAGTAATTAGCCGTACACAAAGTAGGGCTAGTCCATGAAAAATTGCCATTTTGTCGCCTTTGACTTCTTATTGCTCATAAATGGTAGGAGTTGTGCTAAATCTGTTGACATACTACTAAAAGCTTATTAAAAGCGGAATCCAAATAATATATTTATATATATATATATATATATATATATAAAGCAATTTTGGCCGCTTTGACCCCTTATAGCTCCGAAACGGTAAGAGATAACCAAATCTGTTGGCATATTTCCGAAAGCTTACAAGAGGAGTCCAAAGAAAAATTTCCATCCAAATCTAATGAAATTTTAAAATTTTATATATTTTGAAAAATTGCAATTATTGCCCTTTTAACCGAAACGTTGAGAGCTACGCAAAATCTATTGACATGCTCCCGTAAGCTTACAACAGGAGGAATCCAAAGAACAAATCCGATCAAAATCCGATAAAAAATATGGTCATTTGCAATTTTTGCCCCTTTTGGCCCCTCATAGCTCGGGAATGAAACAAGTTAACATGTATCAAAAATCTATTGTTTAAGCGCTGTATTATTTTTTCACAAGGAATACAATGAAAAAAAAGGCATCAAAATCGGACAAAAATAAAAAAAAAGATTTCCGAGATTTTCCCCTTTCGTGCCCCATTTATCTCCTAACAGTACATTTGACGTAACATCTATTGCATACTAATGACTGGAAATTTCCTCAGGAACACACTGAAAGAAACCCCATCAAAATCCTATACATAATAAATATTCTACAGCCCAATATATGAAAACACCTAATTTGGCCCCTTTAAAAAAAAAAAAAAAAAAAAAAAAAACAGGCGGGGTACAATACCCAAAACCAGTCCTAACCTTCCTTTTATGCCAAGGAACATTGTGTTTAATTTCATAAGGATTGGTCAACCAGAACTAAAGGTATCGCATGGAAACGAAGAGTCTACAAACGCTGCCGTCGTCAACACTGACCTCGACGACGCCGCCATTTTCATACCAATATACGACATAAAAATTTTTTTGCGGTCGTATAAAAAGTCTGCTGTATCAGATGGTAAATCCATACTTTTCAAAAAATTAATTCAAAAGGAAAAGTATGCTACGATGAAAAAAGATGTGAAGTATGCTTGATTTTCTTAATGATAATATATTTGTCACATTTGGAGTTGCTATTTGTCAACAACAAGTTGGTATACAAATAGATGCTATATCCTTCAATCTAACTTTAATAGATACATTGACGATGTTTTTTTTTCATTTATAGCGCAATCTTTGCTAAACGGATTCCATCGCTATACCTTCAGAATTAGAGACGAAAAATGGAACGATTCTCCTGCTTATGAAGTGCATGTTTCACAGTTGATTCGTTACGCGAGAGTTTGCATAAATTTTACAGACTTTCTTATTAGACATAGTTACCTCCGTGATCCGTGATCACCTTATAAATCAAGGCTTAAAAAATTTCCGTCTCATACGATCATTAAAAAAGTTCTTTAATAGATATCTGTCCATTGTGGAAAAAATTTAAGTTCTGATTCACCATTCTTTTTTTTACTGAATACTAGGATTCTTCTAGCTGTCTACGACATTTCAACAGCAATTGCTGTTTAGTTGATATCTGACACTACGGCAATGGAACGAGAGGTTTGGCGAGCAATAAAAAAAACAACATTTCTTTTGAAATGCCTGTACCAAGGGTTATTGTGGTCGACAATTTTTCTGGTGCTTCTTTCCACAAGTTTTGCCTTTTTGTCTCCTGGACAATGGCTCTTGACAATTCTGTTCGGTAATTTTGTTATTACCCCCATTCAAACTGTTGTTTTTGGTTTTTAATATTAAAATATATACCAAACATTGTCTTTCAGTTCCTGTTGCTGGCTTTTTTGGTATTGTTACACAACCAGTGATAAAGGGTATGGTATCGAAAATGACACCAAAGGAAAAACAAGGTAAATACATAGTTTAACATTACGAACAGTCCAAGCAGTTTGCTCAACTGCTTCAACAAAACAGCTTTTGCCGTCTAAATAGTCAATAACTGTGCTCTGTGAAGAAAAGGTCAAACCGCATGTCATTTTTTAGTAGGTATGATTTTGATCTTTTTGTTATTTTGTTAATATAAACAGTAAAAGGTCCACCTAGGCTAAGTTAAAGACTTGGTGACTTCTGGATGTAGATGAAGAACAACAATAATAACGTTCTACCATTACTTGGTGCTACCATGTATTTGTAAAAACTTTGTCTCATGTGTATTTACTCCATATTCTTTCATTGTTTATTTGAGTGAAAAGGTTTTCAAATTTAGCGGCTCGGGAAGAAGCCGGTAGATTTACAGAAGAATTATCTGTCAAAATCAGAATTTTATTTTAAACCGTCGGGAACTTAATAGTAACTGAACCGATCTACTCATTAAGGAGGCATTTCTCTTATATATATTTTGTCTGAACAAACAGGAAATACTTCGTTTCGATATGCTAGAAATTTAAGATCTAAATCGATTTCGACATTAACCACTAGAACAAGGAAACACAATAGAGTTAAAAAGAAATTCTAACAGTGGCAATAGAATATCGAAAGAAAAAGTATCGGTAATTTCAAAAATCAAAGTCAAGAGACATAAAAACCGAGATCAAAGAAAAACAATGACACAAGACATCCATAAAATGCAGAAATAAAAAGGCAATAATAAAAACTTATTCACTAAACTGGGAGGAAAAACCTTGCACATTTGCTATACAATGTATATCAAGTTGTTCGTTCTTTTGACACACATTTATGAATTTTTGCTTTTCTATCCAAATTAACCGCCATGTATTACTGGATATTACTTTGAACTTACCTTTTTATATTGTATTCATATGTTTTGTTTTATATTTTATCAGGCACGATGTTCGGAGCAATGGCTGCCATCGGAATCGTAACTGAAATATTTTCGACGTTGTTTACAAATTACATATATCAAAATACATTATCAACATACAAAGGAATTGCCTTCTTTGTTTTAGCAGGATTTGATATTATAAGTGCTCTTCTGGTTTTGTAAGTATTAATATAAGCTACGTACATATGTGTCGTAAATCCCTATGAAAAAAGACGCCTTCCATACAAATCAACTGCAAAGCCTCGTTGATGGCACATTAATAGATATTGAAGCTGGACACTTTCGAAAGATGCATCAGTAAAATGTCAAATCCACTATTTAAGTATATTTTTTGACATGTTCAACAGAAAACAGCTTAATTCTTTTGTAGTTTGGCACATGACTACTTGAGGCTTGCTTATTCATTGAGATACACACGGGAAGTTGAACCATGTGGTAAAATACTATAACAATAGGGACAATTAAGATGGAGAAATTTTTAAAAGCGCACATATGATCATAAACAAGGCCATTGAGTGACAAATATCACAGTATAGGAACATGTATGCCTAAAATATCTGTCTTACGGTTCTATCTGTAGGCTGTAGAACGTTTTTCGTAGAAAATCCACTTCAACAGAGTATGCCAGATAAGTTTTTCATGTTTTATTGTTAAAAATGAAATATTTCGTGTACGAAAAGGGGTTTATTATTCATCTAATATACTGTCAAATATGTCTTTATCCGTAATTGTGAATAAGTAAAAGCTGATTTCTTGTAATTAATGCCAATACATTGCGTTACAAAATATATTATTCTCTGTTTTACACGAAAAGCTAAACTTACATTGCTCACACTTCTTGGGGCAACTATAAAAGATGATTATTACTATCATGCCAAATTTCAACACCATTTGTAGCTGCATTGCCAAGAAAATCGTTGTTTTAAAAAATGAATTATGTAGGCTGTTTAAAGTAACTTTTATCACAGACTGTAAGTCTTACTTACGGTTGTTTTGTATGCTGTTTAACGAATATTTAACTACCTGATATATGAAAAACACGGTAAAAAGTGATATTTCAGCTATTTGCGATAATCAGTAAAGGGATATGGAGCACATGAGACAAAGTCTCTACAAATACATGTCAATAACAAGCTATGGAACAACGCTTTTATTGTTCTTGACCTTGCGAGTTAGGGATGAGTTCGTGAATAAGATATTGTATCATGATATAGCGATACAACTCAGGCGTATCGTGATACATATCGATACGTATCGTCTTCTGATTTCTCAATTTCATTACATTTGAAATCTTCTTCATTTTACTATTTTATGTGATAAAATAGTAAGATATTCTTGAGTAGGACAAGAGTGTTTATTTTCACGTAGCTAAATTATACATTTGATTTTCCTTTATATGACTTTTTCATACCAAAACCAGTAAATTTCAAGCATTTAGGTGGTACTGATTCTGAAATCTTAGCAGAAATCGAGGACGATAAGTATCGATACGCTGGATTCCGTACCGATGTACAGAGTTTGTTGGAAAATATCGCGATATATCGATATACCGGTGTATCTTTACACCACTATTGCGAGTTTGTTTCGGCAGAATGTTTCCGGTAATTCATTTCTCCGTGTGTATCTTTTAATCTGTAAATAATTTGAAGATATTACGCTTTGTCTTCCGCTATTTTGAACATGTTTTTAAAGTATACAACAATTTTGACCTTCCCATTATTCATTTTACTTTTAGAAATCATATTGAACTTGTCCTGAGATATATCGATCATCGCCTCAGAAACTGCTGAAGCAAACTGTAATAAGATGGCGTATGCAAGGTCTTTCACAATTTACTGATTTCTTTTCAATATATTCACAAACCTGGCTCTCACTGCAGATTTTACCCTTTGAGATTATCTTGATCTTACCAAAACATCCGCTGGCTGACCAAACTTGACAGGTAAGTTGTATGGAAGGTATGTAGTTTGGTTCCTCTCATGCTACAAACACACAAGACCACCAGACGAAAAGAAATTACAAAAAGGGCAACCGATATGGTACAAGCATTTTGTAATATTGTCTATAGAGGTCTATAGACAATTGAATTCCTATCAATAAGCAGTGTATTCTTATTATTATTTAATGTATACAAGCACGAATTGATTCCGTTACTTTTGTAAGACTATGCAGGTTTATACAATTGTACTTACTACAAGAAAGAGAATTAATTTCACATGTTAAATCACCGGCGGATCCAGCATCCGAAAAGGGGGATCCCAATGAGTTTCCAGAAAAAAGGGTTTCAGGCCATTTTTCGTCAGTTTTGCGTAAATTTTGCACGAGATTTAAACTTTTATCCTTAAAAGGCTGAGGGTTCCAAGGGTTGGATCCGCCAATGTCACTAAATGGAACACCATCAAAATTATCCGATATATTAAAGTATTACAGCACTTTCATAACTTGTTAAGAACAAAAACAAATA
>MJUU01043007.1:0-23915 GCA_002080025.1 Modiolus philippinarum
GAATCATACCCACTCAAATTGTGGAAGAAGATGGGGACGTGCTTTGGGGCTGGAAGTCCAGATTGCACTCGTTGAGTGCTGCGCCTCGATATATCCCAGTAAGATGGTCGTGGTCCCGAACCTTATCCATTCCCAATTCATCCCCGCAAATATGGCAGTGCGTGCTTTCTTCGAAGCTCTCCTTGTCCTCATCGGTCATCACCATGGGCTTATTCTCCTTGTATAGCTTACCGATGGCCTCCACTTCCTTCTCCATACACTTCACGAATTTCTTGGCTGCATCCTCACCGCAATAGATGACCCGATCTTTGTAGTCTCCATGAGCGTACTTCACGTAATAGCAGAAGCCTGATGGTCGCTGAAGCTGGTAGGCCTTCGTGTAGGAGTGTGATGGATCCGGCTGGCAGGTGCTGAGCTTCTCCGTGAAGCACTCGAAATCCGCGTAAATCGCGAAGGGGACTCTCATCGTCTTTTCGTGGTTGTGGAAGGCTAAGGTGGTCCCTTCTCCTGGCATCTCGATCCTGACGGCTTCTTTCTGACTGCAATATTCCATATGCTCATCCAAGATATCTTGCCTGGAAAAGTGGGAGAGGCATCTGCGGCAGAAGAAAAGCTCATGGAATCAGGACAACTCGGACCAAAGACCGGTCGGACCAAGACAACTCGGACCACATTTGAAGACAAGTCGGACCACATTTGAAGACAAGTCGGACCACATTTGAAGACAAGTCGGACCACATTTGAAGACAAGTCGGACCACTTTTCGGAATATATGGAAGTACAAATCTTGTCAGAATCAAAGACAAGCTCATGACCGTGCTCCGTCATCTGAGAGCTCAGAAGTCGAGAGAGGCTCTTGATCCAGCAGTAATGCTGCTTGCCTTCGCGAGTCAGGAAGAGGAGATCTACGTGGGTGGAGCCCGTATTCTTGGATATCTTGATGGGGTAGATCTGAATATCCTCTTCCCCATCTTCACCCTTCTTTACGCCATTGAAGCCATAGACATTGACGTTGATGGAGGGATTCTGCCTCTCGAATTTATCGATCGCCTTGAGCGAGACTGGGAAGTCAATGCCTTCGAATTTTAGCTCATCTTCCCATTTCTTGTACTGAGATACGCGGTTGGTGGATTTCTGATCGACTTCCTCATGGTGAAGGGCCGCCAGTACTGCCCACTGGAAGCAGCGATCATCTTCATTTTTCACATTGATGATCGCCTTCTTTTTCGAGAGAAACGATGGTATGGGTATGAAGGAGCCCCCCCCCCCCTTGAGTGGCTTGAATTGGTCGAGGTGGATTTCTAGCTTCACAACGTGTCCGAAAGTCCATCCGCTCCCTTCCCGCATGTACTTAGCCATATTTTCCTTGATCTTCTCCATCATGAAGGCAATCTCCAAATCGAGGTCAGATCACTGGGTGAGGGTAGCAAGAGCTGATCGGAAGTAAGGAGTGATGTAGGTATTTTCTCCCGTCGCGGGATTGGTCTTTACCATTTCTGCTAGGAGCACTAAGTGCACCTTCAATCCCTTCTTCTTGGCGAGAGCATTTGAGTTGATGGTAAAGATTGTGCTCCGACTTACTTTGAGATATGTGGTCACGTCATGCGACTTTACGGGCTCGATGACGACCGTGCCAAATACACCATTCTGCGCTTGACGCCTACCGGTGACCTTGATCTCATCCTCAACTGGGGCATTTCTGATATCTTCTTCGACCAGCTGAATGAGATCCTCTCTCTTGAGGCGGGAGTACTTGGTGAGGCCACGATTCTTAGCGAGTGCTTTCAGCTGCTTCTTGCTGAAGACTTCGTTACGGGTAAATTTACGGGCGGTTTTCTCCTCGATGAGCTTCACCAAGGCCTCCTTACTTTTCCTGCTGATCCCCCTCAGACCCTCATCCTTAGCTATTTGACGGAGGGTCTTCATGGTCTCTTCAACCACCATCTTACCCTCGACGGGGATGGTCTCCTCTTCTTCCGTCTCGCGTGGTTGTCTATTATGCCTCCAGCAGAGACCATCCTTCCCGGGCTTGCTCTTGCAGAACTGCCCCTTCTTCCTCTTGAGTGGGTAGCCACAGGTGGTCTTCTGCTCCCCTGATTGCTCAATTCGATGGACTTGCTCCACCCCACAATTTTGACACTGCTGGGTGTGCTCATCCATCTGCACCAGGTTGGGGGCATTGCAGCACTGATGCTGCTTTTGGGGGGTGAGGGTGCTATCTTCCAAATCTTCTTCGTTCTCCAGGAAGAAATCCTGGAACTGATTCATCTTTTTTCTTCCGGATGCCATATCTTTATTTATTTCAATCTTGGACGTAGGCACACCTCTCTTTAAGGTGTCCTGTAGAGACTGACTGATGCTCCGTACGAAAGACATACTTCTTGTATTTACCCTATGATCAATAGGAATGCCGTCCGTTTGCATTTTGCCCTCGAGATAGGGATTTTTATGCAGGATTTTGCATGAGTGCGGCAGAATCGGCCTTTTGGTACTACTACCAGCTTGTGACCAGTATTTGTATTTAGTAATTTGCTTTGCAGAATAAGCTGATTCGTTGTACAAGGCAACATACAATGTAAATAAAATTGGATTTAGTAATGAATATGTCCCTTGTGTTACGTAACACAAGGGACCAAATTCGTAAAATCAGGGGCGACAAGTTGATTCTAAGCAACCATGTTTGAGAGGAAGACAAAAACAAATGCAATCACCCCGTGCACAATACTTTTCTAGTTCATCTTATTGGAAACATAGGTCCGTATTCATAATAGTAAGGGTTTTTGAAACATTATACAGACAGTTACACAAGTGAAAATTTTAAAAAAAGTAACACAAGGGACATTTAACGTAACACAAGGGACATACATGATTGCTAACTCAACGATGCAACTTCGATACAAATCAAATTTAAAAGTAAATAGAGCAATGAATCAGTAATTTTATACTTCTTAATTCGATAGTTTTACAAAACTAATAGATCTATTAGAATGCACAAAAATCTGTTAACAAAAGTAGCCGAAACATTAAAATGCAAAAACAAATCAATTTTGAGGTGCTAAAATTCATTTGGGTTAGCTTTTCTTTATGTTTCTTAGAAAGAAGGGAGTAATAAATGACTACTAATATGTTTTCAGAGGTACAAAAAATAAACATGAAAACTTTCACAAACTTTTTAAGTGATAATGTTGTAGACATCAGATGTCACTTGTGTTACCAAATGTCCCTATTGTTACCTGCTTGTGCGATTGCAGGATGCCTGGATGTAAATTTTCTCTTCAAGCAGATGAAGTAATTGACCTCTACTTTTCCATTAAGTAATTCAGATTAGGACGCTTAACCATTTTATAAGAAGAAAACAATTTTTATATGTACTCGATACAAGTGTCCCTGGTGTTACTAAATGTTCCCTTGTGTTACTGAAGTTAAAATTTGTATTATTTTCATTTTTTAAGTTAAAATTTTGATTCTCTTTGAATGAAAATGTTGGTTTCATCGTACCATCTTTGGTCATCAAACTGAAATAATTTAATTGTAAACATATAGAGACAGTATTTTATTTTTGATGGTAGAAAGTCACTAGTGTTACCAATCGTGTTCCTTGTGTTACACAATTGTCCCTGTTGTTACTGACCAGTTTTTGACAAACCAGAAATTTTTAACTCAACTCTAGTGGTCAAACTTAACAGGAAAGATAGCGTATGTTTGAGATAATGATATAAACAATAACATATTTTTGATATTTAAAATAATTAGTAATAAAATGTAAAAGTTTGAAAGGTCTAATCCAGTTCGTGTGCGCAAGAGACTTGCAATTAAAAAAAACAAGTATGTAAATAACTAAATCGAGACAATATCTTTTATACCAGTAACTTTTATTTGTTTTTTTTTTTATATCAAGAGGGTTACAATGGCAATATTTTAATAACATACGTGATTTTTATCATTTTCCCTAATAGTAACACAACGGACACTGGTTGGTGGCAATTGACTTATTTTTCAATTAAGATATATTTTATGCATTCAAAGTTAATGCTGAGATGTTGTTTCTCAAACTTCAAATGATAAAGGACCCAAAAACCTTAAAACTGAAACAAAATGGCCAGTTTGATTTTTTCTAAAATCATTTTCAAAATATTGACAATTTTTGAGAATGACCCATAATCAAAAATTCATATTCCTTGGAAATCTGCTTAAGTCGTATTTTAAAAAATATCAACTAATTTTGCAAAATTCATATCCATTAGCGCCATCATATGGTGTTTACATATCTCAACTTGTTCAATTTGCTCGAGTATGTAATAACGTTTGCGATTTTAATGAACGGAATTCTTTTCATAACTGAAAAACTATTACATCAGGGTTTTCGTTATCATAAACTGGTTAAAACCTTACTAAATTCTACCATCGATATAAAGACTTAGTTCCTAAATACAATGCAACCTGTAAACATCTAATCAAGGCTGGTATTTCACATCCCTTATTTTACGGTAATGTTTTACAAGTAAAAAAATACTTTAACTCGCCTAACAAACTTATAAAACCTTTAAATCGTCTAATTCATAAGGGTTATAATTACGATATTGTCGTCAAGTCATTACGAATGGCCATTTTTGGTATTAACATTGATTTTTTGATAGGGTCTTTGCATTTTAACTAAACACATTCTAAATTTCTAAAATCCGTATTGCATGGACACGGGTTATGTATTCCGGTATATGCATGAAATCATTATGCTTAACTCCTCACAGGAAGGGATCTTGGTGGAAGCTGTATACTGAGGGTACATAACATAATTTGTCACTTGGGAATGGGTCTGGAGCTGGCATGTCAGTTAACTGCTAGTAGTCTCTTGTGATTTCATGTTTATGTCCGTATAGTGAAACCTGTCTAAACCGAACAACTTTGGGACTGAAGATTTTGTTCGGTTTAGACAGGTGTTCGGTTTACACAGGTTCAAAATAAAAAGAAATTGATAGAAAGGTTTTTCAATTTGTGTTTGGTTTAGACAGGTTTTCGGTTTAGTCAGGGTTCGGTTTAGACAGGTTTCACTGTATTTAGTTCTTTCAGTTTAATTTTTCACAATTGACTCAGTCATGTTGCTAACTGAATTTTACTGTTGTTACTATTGTATTTTTATTTATCACACTGGCTAGGGGGAAGGTTTGGGCCCAATAAAATTAGTTTAACCCTGCCACAGCAGGTTTGTGTGTCTTGTCTGTTTTCTAGTTAGTTTACTTTATGTCTATAGGAGTCTAGGATGATATTTATTTCGCTGAACTTGATTACTAATTATTTAGGGGCCGACTCCGACCTGCCGTTCGGTGTGGGGTTTCCTCGCCGTTCATTGAAGATCTTATGGTGGCTTTGAGTTGTTATTACTCCCCTTTGGGTCGTTGTCTCTTTGACACATTCCCCGTTACCCTTCTTTTTTCTATTCTTATAATATATACAAAAAGACAAAGAAATATGAAGAATAAATCAGTTACTAGTAATTAGATACTGAACCTTGTCATTCAAATATTAACATTTACTTCCAAACTTCTGTATACTAGAACACTTGCACGTTTCAGCTCCGGACTGAGCGGATGCCATGACCAGATATGACCAAAGAGATAAGTTGTCTTTCCTGCAGTGTGGAGTGCGTAAAAAGATTCCCCGTGCGAGAAATAAAAATATGTCAATTACGGTGTACTTGTTCTTGAGAAAATATCTCATATGGATACACTATCATAGTTTCAAAGTTTGGCATTTCATTTTTTTAACTTCCACTTGTTATTCTGACCATTCTCTTTAAAGTGCCCACATCTCTTGATTTGAGGAGTGCTCTGTGGTTTTTTATATGTTGTGATTGTCTCCTTTGAGTCTTTTGTCATGCAACGGCAGTTGTAGGATTTCTTTGTCAGTTAATTCTATGTTTGTTGACAACCTGGTATGGCGCTGTTCGACAATTAGCAATGGATTCCGATGTTGCCAGATACTTGTCCTCCATTCATGACAAATATGTTGTTGTTCCAGCAGATAAGGCCCCTAATATCATTATTTTCATATGTAAAAATCATTTCATCGAATGTTTAAAGAAAGAACTAGGCATTGGTAACTCCCAGGGCAATCCAACCTACACAGCTACTACTCTGTCTAATCAGGAGATGTTAAAGAACCATAAATCTGTTTTGCTTCCCTTTGGAATTTCAACCAAAGAGGAAGACACCGATCTCCTTTCCTTATACTGGGTACCAAAATCACACAAATGCCCATACAAACAACGGTACATCGCTAGTTCTGCAAAATGTTCCACAAAACCTCTTTCTAAGCTTTTAACCTCCATCTTGACAGCCGTAAAAGAGGCTCTTCAAAAATACTGTGATACTAGCTTTTCAAGAAGTGGTGTAAATGAAATGTGGATATTAAAAACTCTAAAGATCTGCTAGAATCAAGATCATAATCGCATTGTAACAGCATAAAAACTTTTGACTTCTCCACACTTTAAACTACCATTCCTCATGAACAACTAAAATCTCGACAAAGACATAATTCATAGATGTTTCCCCCGTAACAACGGCGAACGAAGATATAAGTACATAAAGACAAAAAAGTGACCCAGTCCTTTAATTTCAGCTTCCGTTATAAAGATGATATTTTATCACTAAACAACCCTCGCTTTGGTGATTTTCTTCATCTCATTTATCCAAAAGAGCTAGCAATTAAGGATACTACAGATACTTCCACATCGGCCTCGTTCCTTGACCTTCATCTTGAAATTGACAACAGAGGTACATTACAAACTAGGTTGTATGACAAACGCGTTCATACAAACGCGATGACTTCACTTTTCCAATAGTAAACTTTCCTTTTCTTTGTGGCAACATTCCAAAAGCACCAGCATATGGAGTTTACATCTCACAACTCATTCGCTATTCAAGGGATTGTGGTCGATACAGCGACTTCCCAGAGCCCAGTTGCTTACAAATAGACTACTAAAGCAAGGGTCCGTTACCAAAAACTTGAGGTCATCACTACAGATGTTTTACGGCCGACATCACGATCTTGTCGACCGTTACGGGATATCTGTTTCCCAGATGACAACAGATCTTTCCTTCTACAACTAAAGTTTGTTTTTACTCTATCGGATTTGACTTTACTACCGAAGTTGACATGTTTAACACGGCGGGTGTCGGACCGGTGATAGGGGCCATCTTGAACTTGCTGTGAGGTATGGGTAGAGCTCATTGTTGAAGGCCTCATGGTGACTTCAAGATGAAGGACAATAATAAAAGGGTTGTTCCATTGCTTGTTATAACCATGTATTTTTAGAGACTTTGTCTCATTTGTATTCACTCCATATCCCTTCATTGTTAATTATAAGGAGCAGGAGATGCTTAATTTACCGGTACACCTGATCTTACCCATGGTTTTTATTCGGTCTGTGTTGTTCATCTGTACGTGTGTCTTCATTTTTCTTTTTTGTCTCGTACTCAAGTGGTGTCCTTGTTTCTAAGTGTTTCCGATGTTGCCTTTGTCCATGGATTGTTCGTTCTTTGACTGACGGTTCGGTTCTCACTTACTTTCCTCTCAAAAAGGTGCAGAGGCCGTGTTGAACTTGCACTCTGTAATTTGTAATTTTGTCCTTGTCGATGGTGTTTGTGATAGAGATTTTTTGTTGTGATATCTGTGTACAAAGAGATAAATACCAAAATATAATTTTCAAATTTTCATCTTCGTCTTGTAACAGGTATTTTAACTGGTTTTGTCTTACGGCTATAGAATGACATTTACCGATCAGCCACCCAACAGATCTCTCACATCATTTCTACTTAGTACTGGGATGAACATTTCAATGACTTACGACCTTACGACTTACGGCAGTTGCTGTTGAATTGATTCCGGGGATTGACAACCCCGTTCTGTAATTTTGTTATTACACCATTTGTTATAAGTATTAGCAAAGTTCATAAGTATTAGCAAAGTCTCATGATGACTACGAGATGTGGAATAACAATAAAAGCTTGTTTTTACCACGAATTTGTAAAGACTTAGTCCCATGTGCATTCACTCCATATCCTTTCATTGTTAATTGTAAGGAAATTCACAATCTTGGTAAAAATCTAAAGGACAGAATCCATTGTGCCCCCTTTATCCATCAGATACATGAATATCTATTAATACAGAGCAGAGTGCAACCATTATACTAGATAAGGAATATGAGTTAAGGAAAAATAGGTTGCATGAACGATTTAATTCCTTTGTTGGTCAAATCCTCATAATACTAACACAAATCATTTTATTTATTAAACTGAGTCCCCAAAGGGTTAATATCATTTATGACAGCGCAACAATAACTTTTATAATGTATAAACACAAAATTCAAATACAGTTTAAAAGCTAATGGATTAAAATGCTGCTTAGTTGATAACATTTACGTTTTTTAATTATTCGTTGATTTCCTTTGTGAATAAAGTTTGTCACTGACTTGTCAGAAAATAGATTGTTTCATTAACCGCAGGAAATAATTGCTTTGTCTAGAGATAGAAAATAACAAAATATCGAAGATACTGTGAAATATTAAATTTTTAATGGTCAGATCTTAAAAAGATGCTTCAAATAGCATTGCCATATTTAAAATTTGTTTTGAGAGAAAACACACTTGAGCAAATACAAATTGCGACAACTGAACATATAGGGGTAATAACAAAATTACCGAACACAGGTGTCTAAAGCCTAAGTCTATGAGACAAAAAGACAAATCAGGTGGAAACTGAGCAAATAAGCTCTAACTCCGCATAAAAAAAATAATTTGTACTACAAACAAACAGCCTAGCATTATATTTTCAAAATATACCAGATATGTCATCAAGAATATTGATTGATTTTGTACTGTAATAGTGTATCAATTTTGCCCCCCCCCCCCGAGATTAGATTAAACTTCTTTTATTGTCAACTAATACAGACAAATGGATCGGACAAAAGTTATACCAACTTNTATTAAATTTTTAATGGTCAGATCTTAAAAAGATGCTTCAAATAGCATTGCCATATTTAAAATTTGTTTTGAGAGAAAACACAAGAGCAAATACAAATTGCGACAACTGAACATATAGGGGTAATAACAAAATTACCGAACATAGGTGTCAAAAGCCTAAGTCTATGAGACAAAAAGACAAATCAGGTGGAAAGTGTGCAAATAAGCTCTAACTCTGCATAAAAAAATAATTTGTACTATAAACAAACAGGTTAGCATTATATTTTCAAAATAAACCAGATATGTCATCAAGAATTTAGATTGATTTTGTACTGTAATAGTGTATCAATTTTGCCCCCCCCCCCCCTTTTGTACTGACCCTTCAGAAAAGGGAAAGAAAAGAGATGGTCTCTGATTTTTTCTGAGCAGTTCATCAAATTACAAATTTCCATGGTGATGTTTGTAAAATACTTTTTTTTAATATTATGTACAATGTGTTTAAATGTTAATTTTGAATTATATGACTTCACAAATACCATTCTGAAACTTACAATCAAAATGCATGTAAAGAATATGTGTTTCTATAGGAAAACAGGGGAAAAAATTGTTCGAAAAAATGAAAATTTTGTCAGTACTTTGGTTTTTTCGAAATATCTTGTATATCACACTGTACTATTTAAGTTATTGCCCCCATTTGTCTTATTCGATCACGTTTGTGGTACAATTATCTGTGTACTGAAAAGGTTAATAGATGTTTTTTTTGTCATGCTGTCTCAAATTGTATTTAAATGATAATGAGAGGATATGGGATTAATTTACATACTAGAATGTCTCTACAAATATATAATAGAAATAAGCAATAGAACAACGCTTTTATTGATGTTCTTCGTTTTGAAGTCACCATGAGGCCTTCAATAATGAGCTTTGCTCTTACCACATAGTAAGTTCAAAAAGGACCCTAGCTTCGGTTTAAGCAGAATCAATTGTAAGATATCGAACACCTTCGCTGATCATGAATGCGGGACTGTCAACAAACATAAATTAAACTGGCAAAGTGCTCTTACAATCACTTTTATCAGTTGCCAAACAAAAAAACTAGTGTCCCTAGCTAGTGACATGTGGGCACTAAACATGTTTTCAAAGTATTATTTGGAAATTACAAACAAATAAAATGTAAATATTTCAAAGTATGAAATGAGAAATTCTCTCAAGAACAAGTACACCATAACTGAAATATATATAGATGATAAATCTGAATTGATATCTTTTCCCCTTTTTTGGTTAAATAATTATAGGCATCAAATAATATCAATTCATTTAGCTTCAAGCACTTTGCAAACTTTCAAGATTTTCACCATCCTCACTGTCAAAATAAAAAAAAAACTAGGTTTATGTTCCACTTTATAATTCCAATGGCTAAAAACAAAGCAACAAACAAACTTCATGTTACATTTTATAAACTCTGCAGTGTCTTAGTGTTCCCGTGTTAAACATTAGTAATTGCTAACTGAATTTCATTTGTACATTCTTATTGCATGTTAAGAATTATTCACTGGCCCTGAGTATAAAAGTGACAAGATTTGCACATTTACTTTTCTTATGAGTATATTTTAGATTCAGAAACTTTCAAGTGTTAAACAAGTATATGACAGAAAAATATCAATGTGTTGTGACAAGAAAAAAAGATATCAATTTCCCATAACCACAGTAGCACAGAACAAACTGTCTCATGCTTATAAAATTAAGTGTAATTAAATTTTCCACTATACATTGCATTTTATAGTATTGTCGTAAAAAAATTCATTTGGTAAATATGTGCAAGATTGTATGGTAAATTGAATAATGAGTCCACCAATGCAATGGCTCTTTGAATAATTTCAAATAAACCAAAAAGAGTTTTTTTTTAATATTACAAAATGTATTTGTTTTATGTAACATTTTCTTAAACTGTGCATGATATTTTTTATTAGAATGTTACAACTGCAGTTGAACGATTTAAGAGACAAACATTTCTAAAAATCTTGCATTTAGCTATATAAAAGATTTTTCACAGTTGACACATAAGTTTCATCGTTCTTCTTTTTCCTTTGAGGTCCGTTTAAAAATGCAGCAATTTTATCAATTGACTTCAGGCTTTCGTAGTACACCTGAAACCAAAAAAAAATCTTTTTAGTCAAAACGCAAGGGAAAGGATCTAAGAAATATTTTCCCTATTAAAACTGAACATCTGTTTCATGTTTTTAATTCTATGACATTTGACCTTTTTGTCTTTTCAGTTGCCCATACATTAGTTGCAATTTTTGTCGGTTTTGTTCAAAAAATGATATAATGTTGCGTCTTTTTTCTTGTTTTCCATACTTATTTTTCCTGTAAAGTGTTTTGCCAGGCATGTACTTTAGTGAATATTTAACTGTAATCGAGCTATCTTTACACTAAGTTTTCTAAAGAAGTTTTTTTTTTACTAACCATTACTTGAAAAGCCTGATATTTACATTCAGAACCAGACTGTATATGTGCGGTCATTATGAGAACATAGCATGTTAATAAATTTGTGCTATTTACCTTTAAGTTCGGATATGTGTCAAATGTTTCCATACCAATGAATTCTTCAACTGCTAACAACGCTTCTAATAAACCTAAATCAGCAAGACTTAAAGTCTCTCCAATTAAGTATTTACCACCCGATGACTGTAATATCTGAAAACATTTAATAATCTTGGTGAGCTATTGATGACAAAAAGTTGAAGCAGCATATTTCAGTGGTTATAGAAAGGGTGTAATGGTGGCAAAAAGCATCACCAAAAAGGTCTGACTCCGTTGTAGTTCTGTTCCACACATCATAGGATAGTTGCACTGTCCTATAAACAACTAGCATTTGATGTCAATAAGGCCCTTGTTTGGCATAGGTATACTGTGGGATAGCTCAGAATCCATTATTAAAACATGGCGATGCAGAGATTACAAAAGGGAAAACAGTAATGGTAAACAAGATGTTACAATATCCTTAGTGTGGTGTCTTTTAGCAACTCTGATTTTTTTCCATTTCGTTACTGAGAGATATAAACTGTTGTGGCACTCACATATCAAAACTTTTTATTAAAATCATCTATCTAAAATATTTAATTATTATGGTTTATTCTAACGAGGTAAATCGAGTTTTATAAATCAGCGTATACATTCTAAAGTGCGAACTAAGCAGGGAAGGGAATAATAAAAACGTTGTAGTTCTAATTAGATGGATTTGTTGACTTGTTGTTCAATAGCTGTGTTTGAATTCATCCTAGACAACTGTTTTAATTAGTCTTTGATTTTTTTAAAACGGGACGTATAGTTCCATTTACTTATTTTATTTATTAATGTTATAACAAAAACAATTTAAGAAACCACCAGAAAAAATGACCCCTTAACAAACAGAAATGATCAATCTAACAAATATAAACCTTTTCATAAACTGGTAAGTATTTTGGTAAAAGTTTTTCCTTAGTGTTCTTCAGTATCTCCATGTCATCTCTAAAGCCTAATGCTAAGAAGGCAGCCTGGTAAAAGTCTCTTGTTCCTTCAAAGTACATATCAATACTGTAAAATATCAACATTTATATCAGGTGGCTTAATGTTACAGCACAATTAACTCCCTAAAATTAACAATAATTTAATGATTCATTTGTCGCATTCTGATTACTTTGGGACATTAATGAGTGGACAGTCGGTCCAGCTAAAACGCGATCTCTACGTCACAATAGAGAAGTTCTGTCAATTATTTAAAGACAATTTTTCGTAATAGAGAATGGATATGTGCAGTCTCCTGCGTGTAAAGAAAAGAAGTAAAAGTGTTTTCTCATCCGATAGTCAATGTTATAAAACGGTTTTGTGGCTTTTACTTCAATTTCAAAATATTTTGATTTGATCTGATGAGACAAAAGTTGTCGAAATGGGCATATGCAGAATAAATTGGCGGTAACCTTTGTATTTTGTTGTTTGTTACGACTGGGCCGATGCCACTACTGTTGGACTGTTAGTCCCCGATGGTATTCACCAACCCAGTAGCCAGTACTTCGGTGCTGGTCCGAAAACCGATTTTATTTGAAAAATTGCAATATCTAAATATAAGAAAATTTTGTTTAAACCTAAGGAGTATCTCTCTCTTGCATAGTTCTATCCTTAGCTGATTTTGACTTTCCTGTTAAGATCATATCGGTAATTTGCTCTCTATCAGCTTTTACACATATTTCGGTCCATGCATTTCCAAATATTTTGATTTGATATGCACTGATGAGACATACGTTGTCAAAATGCGTATATGGAGAACCTAAATTCACAGTAACCTCGGTATTTGGTATTTGTGATAATGACGGGCAATCAACTGAAAAGCGGACAAATTTTCCACAGGTCTTCGATGCACTGCTCAAAGGGATCTGATAGCGGTTAACTTTGGCAAGATGCGAACAAAAATAACATATTGGACCAACCAAGGACAGTTGTGACCAAGTTTGGTTTCAACATAAATTTATTGTTTCTTATCCTTTAAATTCTAGAATTTCCATTAAAAATATACATTTGAACAATTTTGAAGTAACGATAACTAACTTTGATGAATTTTAGTAGCGCACCAACTGAATTGTTTCTAGCAAACAGTTGTCATATAGCGGTTTCTATGATACAAATCAAACTAATTTTAGGATATGTCGGAATTGATTGAATTCAGTTGTGTTTGGGTATATTCATTTCAGCCTTGAAACATTACAATATAATAAACTAAACAAAACCTACATAGTAGATTCCTGATTGTCTCTGCCATACATATTATGTTTCCTTGTGAGGTATCTGACAATGGCACCAGTCTGTACCAAAGTTAATCCATCAATTTCCAACAAAGGGACTTGTTTATATAATAACTTCCCTCCTGTAATATTGTTCATTTGTTATTGCTGTGAAATTGGAAAATCTATAATACTGCTTATTAGGTATAAGATGTGACCTAATCAACAATGACACAATTTGTGTTAAATAAAATTAATTTGGTAAATAAATGTAATGTCACTGCATATTTAGTAATGTGTTCGCCGCTTGATGGTTTGTTGGGAACCTCCACCACAGTCCACAATTGGTGGTTTATTGGGAACCTCCCTTACAGTCCACACTTGGTGGTTTATTGGGAACCTCCACCACAGTCCACACTTGGTGGTTTGTTGGGAACCTCCACCACAATCCACAATTAGTGGTTTATTTGGAACCTCCTTTACAGTCCACACTTGGTGGTTTGTTGGGAACCTCCTTCACAGTTCACAATTGGTGGTTTATTGGGAACCTCCTTTACAGTCCACACTTGGTCGTTTATTGGGAATCTCCTTTACAGTCCACACTTGGTGGTTTATTGGGAAAATCCTTTAAAGTCCACACTTGGTGGTTTATTGGGAACCTCCTTTAAAGTCCACACTTGGTTGTTTGTTGGGAACCTCCTTTACAGTCCACACTTGGTGGTTTGAAATTTCAAACTTCTCTTTATTTATTACAATAGTAAAATAGTTGTCAAAAGGCTTCTTTTTAAAATTATTACATTAAACCGAGTCATTCTTAAGATTATATGAGTCTATATAACAGAACTGACAGTAGATAATATTAATTACTTGAGAAGTAAAATGGTCGATGTTGTATTGTAACGGGGCAGTTTTACAATGTGCTAAGCAAGAAAAACAACAGCAATAAAATCCTTACTCCACAATGGTATTTACTTATCATAATGAATTGAAATTCACATTGTTTCACTTTTCACTGTATGTCCATCTTTATAGAATTTCTAAATGTTTTATTTGAGTAAGACTGTACCTTTCTTCAACTCCTCCCATTGGTTCTTTTCTTTAAGAAATTCTTCTGTAAACTGAAATAACAAATGTATTATATCAAAACCACCCTACAATATTATTGCAAATAAAGTTCAAATGTTCTGTTATAGAACATACGCTACATTGTTAGAATTGCACAAATATACTGCTCTACACGCAAAATGGATTTCTCAATAAATTCGAGGGTAAGCAGCTATAGTGATTAAATAAAAATCAATTTCGTATACTGTCTTATAAAGTCCGAAAAAAACCTAGTATCAGAATGTTTATTTTTGTTATGATTTAAGAGATTGGTAGCCCTGGTTAAGTTATCCATATGAGATTGTTGTAAAATGAAAATCTGTTTTCCGCATTAAATAACAAAATACCGAAGTTACTGTGAATTTGAAGTTTCTGTATACGCATATTTCGACAACTTATGTCTCTTCATTGCAGATTAAATCAAAACATTTGGAAATCCAAATTACCAATAGGATGTAAATAGAAAAGCCAAAATCAGCTAAGGACAGAGCTACGCAGGAGGGAGATACTCCTTAGTTTTGAAAAAAAAAACTTTTCATAAATTTAGATATTGCAAGTTTTCAAATAAGTCGGTTTTCAGGCCAGCACTGAAGCATTGGCTACAGGGTTGGTAAATATCCTCGGGGACTTACAGTCAACCAACAGAGGCATCGGCCCAGTGGTAATATATAACAGAATACCGAAATTACTGTGAATTCAGTTTATATGCGCATTTCGACAACTTAAGAATCTTCAGTGTAGATTAAATCAAAACATTTGTAAAATCCATGAACCGAAATATGTGTAAAACCTGAAACAATCAAATTACCAATAGGATCGAAATAGAAAAGCCAAACTCCGCCAAGTACAGAGATATGCTGGAGGGAGATACTCCTTAGTTTTGCACAAACTTTTAATAGATTTGAATATTGCAAGTTTTCAAATGAGTCGGTTTTTTGACCAACACCGAACTAGCAACTGGGTTGGTGAATACGCTCGGGGACTTACAGTCCAACAGCAAAGGCATCGGCCAAGTGGTAATAAATAACAAAATACCAAAGCTCCTATGAATTTGATTTCTGCATTAAAATGTGACTAAGGAAAATAGGATGTATTTTAGCCTATCATGTATAGTTTCATCTTTCATTAAAATAAATTTTCCAAGACTACTAGACAAATGTTGTCTGTTATTCTCAATATTAATTATTTCTTTTTCCTTGAGGTCATCTTTCGAAGTTTTTCTAACTAGGAAACAAAGTAATACAAAATTAAAACTTTTTTTCACAATAAAACAGATTAATTCTTTTTATGCATAACAATCTCCATTACTGCCATATTAATCACAGCTTACAAAAATTCCATCTCATAGTTGTTTCATTGATACCAGACCCTTGTGGAAAAATTTGATGTTTCGGTCCGAAATTGATTCAAGATTCATTTTTTACTTAGTAATGAGATCACTTTCAATAGAAACTGCTATTCAGTTCTTTCGAACATGCTGTTGAATTTTTTTGGACACTTCAAGGAAAAAAGGGGGCGCGCAATAAATATGTGATTGTAGTTCCTGGCCATTGTAGGTGTTTGCTGTTTTCCTGTTTTTGTAATTTAACGAAAGGATATGGAGTAAAGGCCAGTTTAACGCACCGTTTCTTTTGAAATAGTGAATTTACGTCTTCTCGGATTTGACTATACCGATTTTGACTTTTTCCTGGATTTACTTACTTACAGTGTGCGGACGGGTGCTGTTTACATAGCAGGACATGCTTACACTTCCGGAGCACCTGATATCACTCTCGGTTTCATGTGAGTTCACAATATGAGTGGCTTGGTTTTAAATGTTGTGTTTTAAATCATTTCTGTGCTTTGTGGCTGTCTAATGTAATTGTTTTCCGTGTTCTCGTTTTTGCCATGTGTTTGGGCTTCGATTTTTTGTAAATACCAAGTCAGGATAATTGCATTTGGTATAATTTTTCTGGTGAATTGCACCACCTTTGGATTTCGGGAACAAAAACATGTTTGGTTGAAACGAATAACTAAAATACCGAAGTTACTGTGAATTTTGATTCTGCATATGCGCATTTCGACAAATTATGTCTCTTCAGTGCAGATAAAATATAAACGTTTGGAATACTATAATGTCAAAGATGTTTAAAAACTGATAGAGAACAAATTACCAAATATGAAATCCAAAATCAGCTAAGGACAGAGCTTTTCAGGAGGGACATACTCCTTAGTTTCAACAAAATTTACAAAAATTGGATATTGTAAAGTTCCCAATTGAATCGGCTTTCGGGTCAGCAACGAACTACTGACTACTGGGCTGGTGAATACCCTCGGAGACTAACAGTCCACCAGCAGAGAAATCGACCCAGTGGTAACAAATAACTAAATACCAAAGTTACTGTGAATTTGCGCATTTCGACGACTTAGGTCTGACGATTGAAGAATCATTAACAAACAAGGCTTTTGATAATAAAATCATATTTTTGAGTGAAAAAATCCCAACAGATAAACAAATCCGAGATTACATTGTTTATCAGTGTACATTGGCAATTTTGTGAAGTGACAAGATATAAAACTCATCAACAGTTCGAAGGCAACAAGCCACCTGAAGCAAGGCGTGTGTAAATTTAAAGCAGCTCAAACTAAATGAATGATAGTCGTTTGACTAAACTTAAATATAACAGTTGTCTCTTACCACTGTACTACATAAAAATGCAGCAACTACAGCACATTTTTTTTTATTTCTGCAGCTCTCAATATCCTATTAGTATTTATGTGGCAGGAATAGCAATGTATATTATTTATCACACGCCTAAAATCGTATTGCTAAAAACACTTGCCCGTCATTTGAAATAATAATCAATGAGAAAAATTGAATCTTTCGTTTCTTCTTAAATATGACCTATTTAAAATTTTATATATTGTTCCATTCAGTACGTACTACACTAGTGGCAGACAGAAGTACTTACCTGTTCCCCAGTGGCGGCTAAAACTATCCTTACGAGCTCTGCTTTACCTCTTCCGTCAAAGTAATACAGTTTTGCTGACATTTTAGTTTGTCCCTACACGTCCAAATACAGGTAATTAGGTCAGGCTTAAGGACGAGAAAAATAAACAATGTAAGAATGCAAATCAACAAACTTTGATTGGTTCATTCTTAAGTCAACTTAGATAGGAGCAGTTGAAATCTTTTACAAATCCTTTATCATAGATAGCAGTGGTACTTCTTCAGTCATTGTAAAAGATCTTGTAAAACTATTTACACATGGACTTTTTGTCAGGGTTGTCTATGAAATATTTCAGTATGAAAGAACACACACATAAGCAGTAAATCTGACTACTTTATATTTTAATATAACAAGGACTTGAAAAGGGCGACAGAGTATATCGGAAAATTAAATGTCATTTCTGCTATTTGTATATTGGGATAAGATAAAAATTAGTCTTATCAAGCCTACACATGTCATGTGATAAGTATAAAAGAACAAGAGGCTCTCAAAAGCCTGTATCAATCACCTAGACCATAGCCAATACACAAATCAAATAAACTTCTATGTTAAAGGGTCTCATTTTCAAACTATGTAAACAACCTTTATGTTATATGATCTAACTTTACTAAACTACTTCCCTATTGCCTGCCGTCCTTGGATAAGGGATGGACCTGCAGGACACAATTTTAAAGAGAATTAAGTGTTGTGCCAAAGTTTATTTCCAACTTGCAAAATGATTTTTTAAGGAGAAGATCTTTGAAGGTACCCCAATATTAAACTACATGTATGTTTCCATTGGTAGTCAATTGATTGAAAAGTTTTGTTCTAACTAGCCCATGTTGTTTCAGAAGAAATTTTCTTTGTATGTTCTTTCCATAAGGTCCAGTAATAAATTAAGTCCCCTAGGTGATCATGTTGTATGACAGATAAGCACCAAAGTAACATTACTTAGTCAGTACCTCTTAAGCATTATCCATGCAATGTATGGTTCAAACCATTCGGTGATTCTCAAGGAAAAATCATTTGTATGTCAGAAGCATTCAAATCACCAACAGATCATATAAAACATTGAAAGAGTATGTGCAGAACATGAATCCTAGTAGATGCTGCTTTCAAATTGTAGGAAAGACGTGTGCTTGTGCAAAATCTCAAACAAAAAATTATTATGATGTGAAGATTATGAAAATATTTTTGTAAAGAATGTACAAATTTTACAAAACACCTTTTTTGCTCTTTATTATGAAAGAAATAAACGTTTTTAAGAAAATAAATAGCACGAAATTTCTCGAAAACTTTAAAGAGAATAGTTATTCAAAGAAGATTTGAAAACAGAATTTAAAGGGAGATAACCCATAAACCATATGTTATTGAGGGAAAATTGGGTTACAAACAGGCAATAATTCTACACAGGCCTTTGGATTTTCTTCAAAATTTCAGAGTGGGTAGGTCTTGATATGATGAACATTTCTTCAAATTTTCATTTCACCTCTATCTGTTACATATTTTATTAAAAAATAAAAAATGCATAATTTTTGAAAAAAATTACGGAAAAGTGCTATTACTCTAAGACCGGTTTCCGATTTTCTTCAAAATTGCAGGGCAGATAGATGTTGGCATTCTGCACTATACAACTGCAGTAGAATACCGAAGGAACAAAACACGAGATTACATAAATCAAAGCCAAGAGATAAGGCAAAAGCAAGAACACCAGAAGACGGAAGACCAAAGACGCTACATGCCTACAAAAAACTCGAACACTAGATATACAAAAAAAAAGAAACAAAAACAAAACAAAACAAAAAAAAACTCAAGCACTAACAGTGTGAACTCTTGAAAAACAGAGTGATATCAGGTGCTCCGGAAGCCTAAGCATGTCCTGCTCTGTATACAGCATGTAAGATTTTTGATATCGTTTATTGACAAAAAACTGCAATTTACCCCAATGTCCTATCTTTGGCAACGGCAGCCATGCTTTTCATTGGATCATAATAACATGGGGATAGTTTGTATGTCATAGGTGATTACTATAAAGGCTCAAACGCAAAGTGGTGGCAAAAGCTCACCTGGCAAAGCCGGGTTTAAAAACGGAGTCAGAATGAAAGTAAGACAAAACAAGTAAGGACATCTAAGATATTATAAATAAAGGTAAAAATAAGTATCCGTTAGAGACAGTTGAGATCAGGTAGTCAGTTAACCCTAAATATCAATAAATGATAATATGAATAATTGATATGACAAAGCATGTACATTTGTCATTATATGTCTGCAGCTTATGATTGGATACGGGGGTCAAAACAGCTTTGCTTGTTTTCAAATCTAGTTGTTGTCTTATTGAAAACAGAAATATTCGGAAAGATTTGAGCAAATTTTAGTAAATCAGAAGAAGCATAGATCTGTCAAATGAAAAGACATCCGTATTCATTCAAAAAATCGCTAACCATTTAAATATAATAAAATGAGTTTAACTACAACTAAAAGAACAGCAATAATGGAATACTTGAAAAAGATCAAAGAAAAAAACACATTTAAGCTCACCTGGCCACAGGCCATGTGAGCTTTTATCATCACTCGGCGTCCGTCGTCAGCCCGTCCGTTAACTTTTATTCAAAGATCTTCTCCTCTCAAACTACTGGGCCAATATCAAGTAAACATAGCCTGAATCATCACCTGGGTATGCACTTTCAAGTTTATGATTTTTATGTCCGTAGACCAAACAACATTGCCGTTGTTACTAAAAATAGAACATAGGGGTAAATTGCCGTTTTTTTCAAATTACTCGAAAATCGTAACAGATATAAAAAAAATCTGACGGAATAAAAATGATCAACATGATGAGATCTACCCATCCTGCAATTTTGGAGACTATCCGATAATCCGTCTTAGAGTTAATGCCCGTTTTCCGTAAAATTTTCGTTTTTTTACTTTAAGTCTTATATATTAAAAACAATGGAAGATTGAAGTAAAGTTTAAATTACAAAAAGAGTCAGCATAGTAAGATCAACATGTCGTGCAATTTTGAAGAAAATCTGATGACCCACATAAGAGTTATGGCCCCTTTTTCTTTGAATTTTCATGATTTTTACGTTTTTACTTTTATTTCAAACGCTCTTTGAGATAGAGGTTAAGTCTGAATTGCAAATGCGTTAAGCTTTTCAAGGACTACAATTTCTATATATATCTAGCAGGTTCGCATCTCATCTAAGATGGCCACCAGCAGGGAAAATACTTCGGACTCTATGGGAAATGCATTCAAAGATCTTCTACTTTGAAGCTGCTGAGTTAATGGGAACGAAACTTGGCCACAATAGTCCTTAGGTGATCTCCTATTAAGTTTGTAATTTTTGGGGTTGTACCTCAACAAAATGGCCATCAGCGAGTCTTCTCCTCTGAAACTACCAAGCCAAATGGAACCAAACTTGATAACAATAGTCCTTGGGTGGTCCCCTTCCAAGTTTGTGATTTTTATGTTTGTACCTTATCCAAGATTGATACCGTAACATCTGGTGAACCGATTTATAGTAAGAATAGGAGGTCTTTTAGTGACATTGAATAAATCCAGTCACCAGGTGAGCAATACAGGCTCATGTGAGCCTCTAGTTACATAACATGTGAACTTAAGCAGCGAGGAAAGTTAAAGACTAAAAATGTTCAGTGGTCTTTGTAAGACCATATTAGCAACAAAAAAAAACAAAATATATGAAGTTTTTATGTTTTACCAACAGATACAAGTGAATTTTGAGCCAAAGAAAATTTGAGAATTTCAAGAGATTATTGAAAAAAAAGACTTTATCTCATACCGAACATAGTAGCCTTTTCCATGCATCGATTTTGCCTCGTACAACTTTGAATGACTTAATGTATTAAGCAAAATCAAGGCGATTTCATTATCATGATTAAATTCTGCAAGAGATTAAAGTTTTGTTGGACACGTGGATACTTATAAAGAAATAAACATCATCCTAGACTCCTATAGACATAAAGGACATTCGTTTTGAACAAAGGAATGGATGAATTTATTGCCAAAATAAAACTTTATTCCCAACCAAATTCAGATTGCTGGAATTGAATGACATTAACAATATCATGACATCCACTAGATATGCATAATTAATGAATCTGCAACACAAAATGAAAAAAAAACAGAAAATATGTCCATGGGACACGGATGCCTCCGCCAAATCAGAATTATAAGCAGTTTGGTAGCAGTTGAGTGATGGACTTGAAAGGAGAGACAAGGTACATCTCATTATAGCAAAGCTTCAGAACAAATATTAAATTATTTCCACAAACACAAGCTCAGAAATCCTGGACGAAAATTTTCGGAAGTACGTACGTACCGACGGACAAGGGTAAGACGCAATGTCCCCGTCGCATTACGGCAGTCGCATAAAAATTTCCTTATTTCAGCGACACATCATACTGGAATATTCTTGTCATTGATCTAATTAGAACAGAAAGAGAACAGGAAACACCTTAAATGGTGAAAAAAAGGATAGGGAGTAAATGCACATGAGACAAAGTCTCTACAAATACATGGTACAAATACAAATACCTTAAATGTCCGATATTCACAATCACACGCTACAATAAAAAAAGACAAACAGAATCTCCTTATATACCACCACACCTTCGTTCCAAAATAAAAAAAAAACACAAGGGTGTTCCACGGAACACATGTGTCGCCTGCACTCTATAGATTAAAGAACTCCTGTTTTATTATAGAAAGACATAGTCCAATCACAGCATGAATAATATTGATAAAGCAGAACAAAATGCATGGTGCATTGAAAGTACAATGCTGTTTAGGAGGAGTTACAGGTAATAGAGGCTTACCATAAGACTCAAATAAGCTAAAATGACAAAGTCCAAAGATAGCTGGAAAATCAAAAAAAAAAAAATAAAAATAAAGTTAAAGAAGACAAAATGTATGGTACCCATCTGCAATCAATACCGAAGTATTCCTGCGAGTTTGGTAAAAAGTACCAAGAGGTCGAGGAGGGGTTGCGGATAATGGAAGCATACCGAAGACTCTAATAAGCTCAAATGACAAAGTCCAAAGATAGCTAGAAATACAATAAATACCAAAGTTGCATAAAAACAGTAAATTTCGTTATGGTGTACACGTGTTTCAAGGAGTAACCTTTCATCAGCAGCATTAATATCCAACAATATGGAAAGTCATAACCAGAAAGTAGTAAGAAAAGAAGTACTCAATATCAAAAATATATCGAAATGGGACACCAAATTCAGTACCAAGGACATCCACCGAGTGCCATACATGGAATGAAGCCTTAGAATTTTTGAGGGGTTAAAATTGATGAAAAAACAGTAAATTACTATAAAATGCAAAGTAATTTTTTCATGTCAGAAAAGTCTGACTTAGGCTGGTAAATACCCTAGTGGACCTTTAGTTCACAAGCAGTGGCATCGGCCCAATGGTTTCAAAATAAAATTAATACCAAAATGCATAAAAAACGATAAATTTCGTTTTACTGTACACGCGTTTCAATGAGAAGAAAATCTAAAAGAAAACAAGAGCTGTCGCCGAATGGCAGCCAAAGATACCCCCCGCTCATTGAACCCTGAATCGATATGGTAAGTACAAAATTAAGTTGGTGTGGACACAATACAGGTGCGGACATAGTACAAGTGTGGACACAATGATATAATCTTCAAGAAAAAACTTTTCACAAGGGTTCCAATGAAAACACTCTGTCTAAATCAGACAAATATAAAATTCACCCTTTTCAGCCTATTTGACATTTTACATATCTACAAATAGTGTTCTTCCTTTGTCTAAAGTTCAAGTGGATTAAGAGGAGTTTTACGTAAAAGGTAACCCATACATAGGGAATCAATGAAAACTCAAAGTTGAATTATCTCCCCTTCCTGGTTTCTGGCAATAATTATATTCCTTCATGCACATCTCCATATAGTGTCCTTCCTTTGTGTAAAGTTTCATCAAAATCCTTCTACTGGTTTAAGAGGAGTTGCGCTTACAAGGTAACCCATACATAACTTCACATCTCCATATAGTGTTCTTACTTTGTGTAAAGTTTCATTAAATTCTTCCAAGTGGTTTAAGAGGAGTTGCGCTTACGAGGTAACCCATACATGGGGAATCAA
>MJUU01043007.1:24282-36726 GCA_002080025.1 Modiolus philippinarum
AAGTGGTTTTAGAGGAGTTGCGCTTACGAGAAGTGTGGACAGACGGACAGACGGACGGACAGACAGACAGGGTGATTCCTATATACCCCCCCAAACTTTGTTTGCGGGGGGGGTATAAAAATTAAATTAAAGAAAAACAAAATGCAAGTTGAACCCATTCAAAATATATTGAAGCATTCCTGCAAGTTTGGTAGGAAAGTGCCATGCCGTCTTGAAGTTTGGTAGAAAAGTACTATGCGGTCTAGGAGGAGTTATGGATAATAGATGCATACCCTAAGACTCCAATGAGCTAAAATGACAAAGTCCAAAGATAGCTAGAAAATCTGCATAATGGAAATTGAAAAACACAATGCATGGTGCACATCTACAATACATACTGAAGCATTTCTTCAAAACTGGTTGGAAAGAACCAAGGGGTTTAGGAGGATGCGGATAATGTTGAAAATTTGTTAGCCATACAGGCAGACGGACGGATGGACAGACAGACGGTGGCAAAACGACGTACAGTGATCCCTTTGTGTCGATCCTCTACTAGGTACAGGCGACACAAAAACGAGTTTCAACGAGGAAAAGAAACAAGAAGCCTTATTCGCAATGATCCAAGAGATTCTGTTCATTGACAATTGTCTCACAATAGCAATACAAACCAAAATACTGCCGCGGGCTTGCACAGAAGTCAATATATCTGACCACATCAATATTTTTACAGATTTAAATGGATACATATTGAGAGAATGAAAGACCTATACAAAAATTTTTAAAAAATCTGGGTGTTCCACAAACATTGTCCCGGCACCTGAATAGGTTTTCAGGGGCTTTGGCTACAGAGCTGCCGGGCGCGTCCCCAGGTGGTGGATAGGGGAATGCCCTGTCTTTGCGGGGTAGTCAGGTCATAATACGGAAAGCCTGACCGCGAACCATTGTAGCCAAACTGTGTGGAGAAACGCCACGCTCCATGCAGTATAAAGACCCCTTCTATATTTCTCTAAAGAGAGCAGACGCACTGGGTGTCGTATAGAAGGCTAAATTTCCTGCCCCTACCCATTTCTCCCCTTTTCCAGTGGCAATCAAAAGTCGTTGCCCCGGTTGTCCCTTCCACCTTTATTTCTTTCTTCTTTTACTTACATTTGTTTTGAATTGATTAACTTGTTCTCGTCCTGATATAGCTGAAATATTGCTCATTGGACGTTAAACTCTAACTAATCAATCAATCAATCACAAACGTTGTGCTAGATATATTGAAGATTTCCTGTGTTTGTAATAGAATTATAAAGTCCAATAAAAGTATGGGAAAGGGTAAATATAAATAATGCAGGACAAAATACATGCTGAACATCTACAATATATAATTAGGCATTCCTACAAGTTTTATAAAAAAAAAACAAAGCCGTCCAGGGAAAGTTGCGGATAATGGAGGCATACCTAATACTCAATAGCCTAAAATGACACAATCCTTGGAAATCAGGAAAAAGAAGAATAATAACGAAAAACCAAATCCATAGTGCAAATCTACAATATATACTGAAGCATTGATAAAGTTTTGTTAAATATACCAAGGTATTAGGAGGAGAATGATAATGGAGGCATATCCCTAAGATTTCAAGAAAGCTAAAATGACAAAGTTCAATGACTGCTTTAAATTCTGAAAAAAAAACAAAGAAAAAACGTTGCATGGTTTACATCTGCAGTATATACTGAAGCATGTTGAAAAATAGAAAGCTGTTTAGTTGCGCACAATGAAAGCCTTTCCTTGCGACAACCGGAAGTTCAAGGACAAAGTGCAACAATAGCTTGAAAATCTAGAAAAAATCAATTTAAGGAGAAAAAAACATAGTACACATCTACAATATACATGGAAGCATTCCTGCAAGTCTAGTTAAAAAGTACCAAGTGGTTTAGAAGGACTTGCTTCAAATGGTAAAATGTTTTGTAGCCATACAGGTACACGGAAGGACGGACGCGAGATGAAGGATCCCTATGTGTTTATTCTACACTATGTGCAGGAGACACAATCAAAAAGTACTGAAGAAGAAAAGATTAACAGACCATTAGATAGTTGTTAATTCAATTAATTATAGAGTGTATTGGCATACACATAATCATCATAACAAGTTTTATTCCACTGAAGATAATGTAAGGAAACATTTAAATGTTATAGTCACCGAGGATATTCACCTACCCGGAAGTAAGAACTTCGGTGCTGACTCGAAAATCGATTTTGTTTGAAAATTTTGTGACTTTGTTTTTTATTAAACACTAACGAAGTAAGTGAACCAAACCGTCAATCCAAAACGAATAATTCAATGACTATGGCAACTTCGGAAAAAACAAAGAAACTGGGACACAACATGAGTACAACACAGAAAAGAAAAATGAAGACACACACACACACACAAAGATGTACAATACGGACCCAATAACAACTATGGGTGAGATCAGGTGCAGATCAGGTGCAGCGGTAGAGTAAGCATCTCCTGCTTCTTATAAGACACCCGTCGTGTTGAACATGTCAAATCTGGTAGTAAAGTCAAATCCGTGAGATTAAGCTTTAAAGGGAAAGATATGTTGTCATCTGGGAAACAGATATCCCATAGCGGTCCACAAGATAGTGTTGTCGACCGTAAAACTTCTAGAGGGATTACTTTAAGTTTTGGGTAACATAACCTGAATTTGTTTGTCGGTGCTTTTGTTATCTGTGTTGCCTTGTATATCGCACTGTTATTTTAGTTTTGTCTTTGTCGACGATGTTTGTGATTCGGATTTTCCGTTGGATATCTCTGTACAAAGAGATGAATATATGTTTTTCAAACTTTCACCTTGGCCTTGTTTGAGGGTTATAGAAGTAACATGTACCATAGATTTTTATTGGTTTTGTCTAAGGGTTAGAAAATGACATTTACCAATCAGTCAAACAAAAGATCTTCACAGTTTGTTACCGGACTGACCAACACCGACTGTGGAAAAATCGGACTTTTCATTGGCAGTGTGACGGGTGCCACGCGTGGAGCAGATCATGCTTACCCTTCGGGAGCACCTGATGATACCTCAGTTTTTATAGGGGTTCACACTGCTAGTGCTTTAGTTTTGTGGCGTTTTTGTTCATTATCCCCACACTTTCGAATGAAAGTTCTGGGATATTGTCGTTGGCCCCGTCCGTCTGTCCGTCCGTCTGTCCGTCAAAAATCTTGCTACGCGAACTCCTCCTATATTTTTGGATTTAGGGTTTTAATTTTGTTATAGAACTGTTGCGTATATGCTGCAGATGCGCAATAAGCTTTCGGATTTTTGATATTGGTCTTGGTGCAAACAAGAGGCCCCAAGATGTCCATTTTGACACATGTGGCATGCGACGCGAACTCCTCCTACATTTTTGGATTTAGGGTTTTAATTTTGTTGTAGAATTGTTGCATATGGTCTGTAGATGCGCAATAAGCTTTCGGATTTTTGATATTTATCTTGATGCAAACAAGAGGCCCCAAGATGTCGATTTGACAAAGACCACAAAATGTGGATTGTGACACATATGGCATGCGACGCAAACTCATCCTACATTTTCGGATTTATGGATTTAATTTTGTTGCAGAATTGTTGCATATAGTCTGTAGATGCGCAATAAGCTTTCAGAATTTTGATTCCGGTTCCAAGTTTGGTTAATTTCCTGAAAATGTCAGACTGATATTTTTGGACATTTTGGCATATAATCTTATATTTTGGCAAGTATTTGGAAAAAATAAAAATTCTGAAATCTTAGATTCCAATTTTGGTAAATATCCTGAAAGTCTCAAAGACCACTTATTTTTTGGAATTCTACCTAGCAACCATACTTTTAGCATTTGTTTTGATAAGGTTAATCATTTTCACCAATTGGATTTCAAAAATATTTGATTCCAATTTTGGTAAATTTCCTGAAAGTGTCAAAGACCACTTATTTTTAGGAATTCTACCTAGCAACAATACTGTTAGGATTTGTTTCCATTAGGGCAATCATTTTCACCAATTGAATTTCAAAAATATTGGATTCCAATTTTGGTAAATTTCCTGAAAGTGCCAAAGACCACTTATTTTTTGGAATTCTACCGAGCAACAATACTGTTAGGATTTGTTTCCATGAGGGCAATCATTTTCATCAATTGAATTTCAAAAATATATGATTCCAAGTTTGGTAAAATTCCTAAAAGTCTCAAAGGCCACGTACTTTTTGGAATTCTACCTAGCAACCAAACTGTTAGGATTTGTTTCCATTAGGGCAATCATTTTCACCAATTGAATTTGAAAAATAATTGAATCCAATTTTGGTAAATATCTTGAAAGTGTCAAAGACCATGTATTTTTGGAATTCCACCTAGCAACCATGCTGTAAGGGTTTGTTTCCATTAGGGCAATCATTTTCACCAATTAAATTTAAAAAATATATGATTACAATTTTGGTAAATTGTCAAAGACCACATATTTTTTTTTTGAATTCTGCCTAGCAACCAAACTGTTAGCATTTGTTTTCATAAGGTCAATCATTTTCACCAATTGGATTTCCAAAATAATTGATACCAAATTTGGTAAATTTCCTGAAATTGTCAAAGACCGGTAAAACCGGTTTAACCCACCATCTCTTTTGAAATGTCTGTACCAAATCAGGACAATTGCGGTCGACAATTTTGCCGGTGGTGTCCACCTGATTTGTCTTTTTGTCTCATGGACTTCGGCTTTTGACCACTCTGTTCGGTTATTTTGTTATTACCACATTTATTAAATTCTAGAGGATAGTTTGGGGAAAACTAAGGTCTCATATACCAGTTACGACGTTGCCATTTACTTCAAGGCTAAATCAGCCATTTTCAACTGTTTGCCCTCAACATATAGGTTTACCTTAACCTTTGAGTTGTATATCATTTCGAAGCATTTTAACTAAGGAATCCAAATCTGCCATAAAAATATGGGATGAACCGTTAAGATTTTTCGCAAAATGGCACCGAATAAAAATATGAAATAAACAATAATATTTACACTTGAAAAAACACGTGCTTCCCAGTCCTTGTCAGGGCCTTATTGCGCACCCAGTAAAACAATATTCATACATCAGCATCAAATATGACAGTTGTCTCAATAAACAGACATAATCAGCTTTCAAAAAAGTATTCTCATGATATTCTAACTGAAAGGATAAACATTTTAGCACTTCAAACATCCTCTTTTCAAATTTTAGATTTTAAGGAACTTTATGGCTGAGGGACCAGTTGATCCGGGTTAATGAGACCTAAAGCTGTTACTGTGGCAAACTAGTTATCGTAATACAGCAAAAGAAAACTTCATGAAGAAGGACAAGAGCATTATGAACAATTCAGTGTCTGGTATTTTTCAACAATTACATTTTTAATCATTTTTAACGTGATTTGATTTTTTTTCTTTTTTTTTCATTGATAATTAAATAACTTGCTCACTTGTCATTTCCAGATTTAAAATATCATAAGAATTATTAAACCACCAAAGTGCACAGTTAGAATGGGGTAGAAGTCTTCAGAATATCTGATTTGATGAAATCATTAAAAAAAAATAATTGTTATTGCAGCTATTGAGGGAAAATGTTCATACACTTGCAACAAAAAATAGTTTTGTTCTCCCAATCCTTCGAGTAGTAATATCTACCCAAAGACTATAAAAGGGTTTAAATAGACCAAAAAAAATCTGTCAGCAATGTTCGACAGCTAATATCCCGGAAAGCATACCATTGTAGCTTACATTGACTTTATTACTTAGAGGAAAACGTTCATGAGACCATCTTTTGACAACAATTAAGCATATTTTAAAAATGGCCCAACAAAGGTACAAAATAAACGGCGAAATGGCCATACTTCCTATAGCATACATTCTGTGAACTGTGAAATGAAACAATTTAAAAGATAAAGTCCAAGTTTTCGTACTCTTTATTGTTGTTCAGTAAAATATTGATGATGTAAAACTAAATGGATGAAACTTTATCGTTTTTCTTTTTATTACGTTCTTATTTCATTGTTCTGATGCCCTTTTAGATTATAGTTAATTCAATGTTCAGAAATTAACTATACAATATACTCTTCACTGTTGACACATATGTCTCATCATTTCTCTTTTTCCTTTGAGGTCCACTTAAGAATGCAGCTATTTTATCAAGAGATTTCAGGTTTTGATAGTACACCTGCATATAAAAACGTTTTAAAAATATATAAAAATACCACCAAATATCCATATTAATCTTTTGTAATGTTTGTGAATAATTTCATCTGAAAATTGGTTAAAATACAAGGGCTTGTCATTTTGTGTGCTTGTTATGAAAAATTTGGCAAAGCAGATCGGCCTTGTACACAAACAATGAACAATTTCTTTCAATTAGTTAAAGTAATGTGTGTGTTCATGGTAATACATATTTATGAGCAAGCAATTATGTTGCCAAACATTAAAAATAAAAGCAGGATGATCTTTTACATCATGTGATTTTCTGGTCTATTGGTCACAATTAGCTAATATAGGTAGTACTTATTTGTTTAGCCTTCAGTATATGATAAAATAATTTTCTGGGTTGACTTTATACAGCATAAATACAAAAGTTTAGCGACAGCACAAGATGGGGAAATACAAGTCGCTGGTTTTGATGCAACTGGACCATGTAAAAATAATAATGTAACCAATGAAAGGTATAAAGTTTGCTTTCATTTTGAACTCCCTTCATGTGTTTAAAGCAAAAGATAATAAAAACATTTTGCTTCTTTTTGGTTACCATAATTTTTATATCAGTTACAATGTTACAAATTTTATGATATAACCTACTTTAAACTTTAGTTATTGGTAGTACCTATTTAGATTCTATTGGTAATTTGTACTCTATCAGCTTTTACACATATTTCCAAATGCTTTTTATCTGCACTGATGAAACATACGTTTATGCAGAAACTTCAGAAAATTAACAGTAACTTCGGTATTTTGTTATTTAGTTACAGTTAATTTTTTGGATATTAAAAGGTTGTTTAGTAATTTTATCCCTATAATTTTAAGGTTTAAATAGTCTATTTACTATTTAAGCTAATGAAATGTATTTTCTATTTACCTTCAGGTTTGGATACGTATCGAAAGTGTCCATTCCAACGAATTCTTCAACAGCTAACAAAGCTTCTAATAAACCCAAATCTGCTAGACTTAAAGCACCACCTGTTAGAAATTTCCCGCCAGATGACTGTAAAGTCTGAAATATGAAATATCATCGAATTCACTTTATTTTTGTTTCCTGTGGTTGAAACATTCAAAGGACATGAGCGACATGATCTCTCGAAAAAAAAGAGGATTTTGTTGTTAAACATAAATGTTTCTTCAATATTGACACTTATCTCACACTGAAAATTATTATAATGGTATACATTATTCTGTTTTATGTTCTGGAATACTAGTATTTCTTTTACAATTTCGTTTTCTACATTCAAGAACCAATATTTTAAATGAGCACTTAAATCTTATATGAAACTGACAACTCAATTAAAACTAAATTATTCATATTACGATCTGTATCTCGAACTTGACAAAGATGATCTTGCATTTTTTTTTGTTGTTTTGTTTTTTTTTAAGGTAGCTTTAACGGTTTGGTTGGCCAATATTATGTAGCGGTCTGTTAATCTAACAATGTAATGCCCATGCTTCAGACATTTCAAATATGATGAGTGATATATACAAGGCAGGAGACGTTAGATCTGTCCACGTACCTCACGGATTTCACATTACTATAATTTACCACGGATCATGATAGTGCCACGCTTCCTTGCAGTTTTTGTAATTTAACAAAAGCTGATTTGTCTGTTTTATTGTCTCGCCCGCGACACACAGTGCGGAAAGGGAGACATAGGCGTACAAAGTATAACGACCGCGGCGGCGTAAACTATTGTGTTACGATTTAACTAAAGAATCATTTTCTCAGTAACTATGAGTGGTAGATCAATAATCTTTGATAAAAAGATGGTCTTGAGTAGTACATAATGCTAGGTTTACACCGCCGATCAGACCAACTCGACCAACTCGACCATGCTGTTTAATCCCGATCAACGTCATAAAATTCATTGATCGAGCTAACACATGATGTCCACTCGACCTTTACCCGATTTAACAAGACTAAGACTCGACCATTTTCGATCTCTTTACGATTCACGTAAGACTTATGCTCGACCCTCATTCGACCAACTATTCTTTGTCAGATTGAGCCAGATCGTGGCCCGATTTGTGTTTGATTAACTAGACCTGGTCGGGAAAAGATCGTGAAATGGTCGAGTGTGCTCGAGTTTAGTCCTGTTAGTACGTTTGTATATATGGGGGTGGACGTGAAAATGCAATGAACATTTCAGTATGGTGGTAGAGCAGCAAAATTTGTGGCCCATGTGGCTGATGCTTAAAGGAAAAGATGAAAAATGTGATAGATATAGAGAAGCAGAGAAGACAGATCTGACACAGAAGGTGCGTATTTTGGGTTAGACAATAGCAAATGCTTCAACGTCATCATTATAGAGGAATGAATGTTCGCTTTAACATACTAGCAGGTCAACCTCCCCATCATGCGTCAGAATACTGCTGTGTGATTTTCCTGCCATCACATTAAGAACTAATCTGATAATGAAGCAGAAGACATATCATCACATGATATCGGTGGTAACTAGATTTATAGTAGTTTCAGTGTATAGCTTTAATTAAACATGCTTTCTTAATTTAAGAGCATAAATTCAAAAATTGTCCTTCAAAACTTATTAATCCGTTGAACAAACTTATTCATACTGGATATAAATACAGCATTGTTGTTAAATCGTCACTTCTGGTTTTTGTTGGCAAAAATATTGATCATCTCCTAAATGCTTTATGCCATAACTAAATTCAAAAATTTTTTCATATTGGCAGTATTTGGCATTGCACAATATCATGTTCTTCTTTCATAATTGATGACGTTGTTATACCAAATCTTTTTGGAAGTATTTCAATTGAAGTTTCATATGTAAGAAGGCTTGATATCATAGTCAACAGAAACTATGTCCTTAGCTAGCTGTCAGTAACTGCGAGCATTTGTCCGGACAATACCTGTGTGTATTGTCTTCATGTTTTATGTACTTCATTGTAAGGGTACTCGTCTTGATAAGTTGGACTTTTTTCTAGTTTGATTTTTACTGTGAGTCTTTTTGTGTATTTATTTTTTAGCCATTCACCACACATAGGGTGGGGGGCGGGATCCAAGAAAACGAGTTTAACCCCACCGCAATTTTTGTGCCTGTCCCAAGTCAGGAATATGTTGGTGATTGGCTTGTCCATGTCTTCTTATAAAATTTTAGTTTCTTGATATTTGGGTTATTGGATGTGGTTTGTTTCCATTGATTTATTCACTTTTTTACCTTTTTGGGGCCATTTAGGGCTTGCTATATTGTGTGAGGTTCCTCACTGTGTTGAAGCCCGTACGGTGACCCCTAGATGCTTTGCTTTGGGTCGTTTTAACCTGGATATGGGATGTTGTCTCCTTGACATTTACCCCATTTCCTTTCTTTTTCATATTTTTGTAGAAAAATCCGGTTTTTAGAAAGTGAAAATGGCGAGCGGCTGCCCGTTGGGTACATAATTTTTTTTATCTTAGAAATGTTCAAAACCTCATTTTTCTTACGTCATTTAGCTTGAATCATACCTTGTGATAAGAGTACCAACCTGCTCGAAAGATACAATATTTTATTCTTGAATTCATACATTTAGTGAATCTGTTTCTGGAGTGTGTATATTGGGTACATCTTGGATTCAATTTCTGTCAGCATAGCTAGTCAATTGAATTTAAAACCTCTGCACGCCATTCTTTAATTCTACTAGTAGCATGCACAATCTGATATTCTTTTCTACAAATCCTCATATAGCTAGGTTGAGCTTTGCCATTATTTTGTGTCCGTTGTCCATGAACTTTGCATTAAAAATATTCTACCCAGAAACCGCAGAGCCATGATAGACCTCGATTGGTTCAATGTGAAAAAAAAACCGTCATATCAGCTTCTAGTCAAATATAACCGCCAACTGGGAATATAGTTTTAACTTGGATCTTATGGGACAACTCATTCAAACGTTACCTCTGAAACCCCTAAGCCAATTAGACCAAACTTTTTACGATTGCCAAATGATGGTCCCTTTTCAAAATAGTGTTGTCTGTCATATCGTCTGCTAATACAAGATGACCACCAAAGGGAGACAAAGTTAATCATTGTATCAGAAGGATTTTCACTGGACAAATTGCAGCCAAAATTGATCAAAATAGTCCTCGGATGTTCCAATTTCAAAATATTATCTATCTTGTCTGCATGCAACCCAACATGGAACATAATTTAATATTCGACCTTACTTATGCAATATTCCTTGACTAGTCCCCACTTGAGATAGTATCCGGCAGCTTCTCATCATATCAAAGATGATCATCAACCAAACTTGATCACAATAGTCATTGGAGTACATTGGACGGCTCCTTTAAAACTGAAGTAAGGCTTGAAAGCCTCATGTTGTAATATTGTGAAAAGATGTTAAATCGAGTGAAGGACTTAAGTAATCGAGTAAAAGTCGGATAAAGGTCGGGAAAAAAATCGGGTTATGGTCGGGAAGATCTTGTATAGAAGAAAAGAAAGAATCTTGTACGTCGAGTATGATCGAGTACTAATCGAGTTGGTCTTGAAGCGACTCGGCATAAATCGAGAAGTGATTGAGTTAGAGTCGGGTAGAGAAATCGGCATGATCGGCAAAAATTTTGAAACTCGATCAAGACCGATCCCATTTCGACCTCTTCACGACTACCTCGATCAGACCTCGATTGATTCCCGATCTGTTCTCGACATATAATGTACACGACCTCTTCACGATATTTTTTGACATGTCAAAAATATTCGGGAACACAGCTCGAATTCAGCAGAGTTAGTAAGATCGCCCCAATTTAGTTAGTAGACCTAACATGAGCATTCTAGATCAGTGTCCCGATTCATGAATATTCATGAATATTCATAGATCGAGTTCGGTCGAGTTGCTTTGATCGGCAGTGTAAACCTACCATAACAGTCTTTTGTCTGTGACCTCCGTTTCACGGTCTAATGAACATAGTAAGTTTTTGTGATTTGTTAAGTCTGTATTAGTGGTAGGTCAATGATAGTTGATACGTGGGTTGGTCATGAGAAGTACAAGACGGTCTTTTTTGTTTTGCGACCTCATTTTCACGGTCCCGTAAGCACGTTAGAGTGAAAGTCTGCAAAATTATGGAAAAGTGAATATAAATTCCTTATATAGTTCTGACACACATGACATATTTCGTTTTTGTATTTTTAATTCATTGTTGCAAAAAAAAACGTATTTTATTCACAAAATGTCTAGTCATGGAGGGTCACGTGACATTGTGCAGGGTCGCTCTATGTACTGACATCAAGTTATAACCAACGAGTACCGTTATAAGGCGTATGTCAACAACGATCTTTAACGATATGAAAAAAGTTCATTTTCAAAAAAAAAATCGCCGTTCGACTCATAACTTGCATATATTTTTGCTTATTATGTGTAAAAGATTCTTAACATTCTTTTAAATCTTTGTTGTTTACAGTTTCTACATCTACGGATGAGTATAGTGGACTCGCCTTGTCCTATAAGGACACCTTATAACGCACTAATTTTCTTAAATAAAATAACCTTATCTCCCTATAAGGTGATAAATCGTGTTAAATAAAACAACCTTGTCTTCTTATAAGGCAACAAATCGTTTTATTTATGGTAAGTTTTTGCTTTATAACGACATTTCTCTTATTATTTCAAAACGTTTTACGTAAAATTAAAATAACATTGTATTAACTTACTGCATGAAAACAAATAGAAGAGTTTAGGTAGTATTAAGTTAACACATGTTGTGATATACAAGGCAACAAGATTTCTTATTTAAAGTCTTGTCTTGCTTTGTAAAACAATGAAACAATTAGCGTTCCTATTTAGCTCGATTTATTTAGGTGATAACACAAAAAAATTATGAATATTTTGTCTAACAAGACTATTAAATGTCTTATTTAAAACAAATTGTAGCCTTAACATCAATCATTTTGAATGTTACTCAATGGCTTCCTAGCGCTTTATTAGCGAATGATATAGAGTGATCATGGTGTCCGTTCGTTATTCCGTCCGTCATAGTGGCACACACTTTTTGGTGACAACTCCTCCTAGAGCACTCGGTGAAATTCAATGAAACTTTCACAGAATGTTCAGTGTATGTTGCCATTGTGCACCAGCTATTTAGAAATTTGATTTGACTTTATTATTATTATTTTTTTTTACTGTCCACCGTTGTGGTATAAACTTTATGGCGACAACTCCTACTAGGCCACTTGGTGAAATTCAATGAAACTTTGACAGAATGTTCAGTGCATATTGCCATTGGGCACAAGCTATCGATGCCACTGCTGG
>MJUU01043008.1:11279-30070 GCA_002080025.1 Modiolus philippinarum
CATGTGATATTAATACCGACGTGGAAAGGTTACACTAGGCTATCGAAAGTTCTTCTTTGAGGAACTGGACGTAGTCTAGGGGTATCACCTCTGGTTAACATGCTAGGCGCTGTGCCGAAGATGTACAAAGAGTTGAAGGTTCGAATCCAGTTATGGGTCAACCAAAAATTTCAATCTGTCTGTCAGATGATTTGTAAATTACAATGGCATTGTTGGATTAAAACTATAGACATGTATAATAATTATTTCATCTAATCTAGCATTCTGTTAAATATAATTACAGAATCCAATGTATTATATATATATATAACACGTGTTGTGTGCTAAAAATAGACCACTTTATATATATATATATATATATATATATATATATATATATATATAGCTAAAAATGACAAATTTATCCACACGGTTTCACTGCTTTACTATCAGATATTCATGGAGTAAACTGGCGACTTTGTTAGTAATTACAAAACCTCACTAATAAAAGTGAAAGTAGCGCTACGGCGATGTTACTAAATATATACAAACGTTAATAGAACATATAAAATAGAAAAAAAAAATGTACGTATAAATTACGTGTTTGGTTTGGGTTTATACTTCCTGATAAACATGGCCTCTTTGTTAACCGCTCTTGTTCCGTTATGCTATCGGAAAATTTATACATTGGAAATATTTTAAATCTTCCTTTTCCACATATATCTAAATGTCTACTTAGAGGTACATTTTGTATTGGGCGCGTTGTCTGATCTCTTATCTGATGACGATGTACGGTCATGCTCTTACGTAATATCACCGATATAATTTTCCCCCAGCCAACACAAGTCAAAACGTATATTAAATTGAACAAATACCACAATTACTGCGCTTACATTTTTCTTTGAGATACAAAAGTTGTGTCAAATTTTGCTGATGTCAACAGTTTTTTTGATGATTTTGGTTGTTACTTTTAATTACATCAAATGATTCTAATACTTCTTTCATTCTTTTGTCTTGTTTTAATACGGGAAAGTTTTGAAAAATTGTATTGAAAACTTCTTGATTCCTTGAACAAACAATGATATCCTGATTTTCTTATTTTGGTCGATGTTGTCTTAATTCCTGTATATTCACTGAAGTGGCCTTTGTAATTCCCATATTTATTACGGACTCCGGATAGTTTCGATGTAATAATAATTCCTTAAGTTCCCCTAGTCTTTTGTCCAATATTCCCTTGTCGGATATAATAGTGCAAAGTCTCCTGGCTACAGTATGAGGAATTTTGTAACTACTAACAACGTCGCCAGTTTACTAATGAATATCTGAGGGGGGGCCGGAGGGGGTCTGATCCCGGAATCCCGACTTTATTTTTTCTAAATCCCGAAATCCCGAACTACAAAGAAACTTAAAGACTGATGAAATCCCGATTCCCGGTGAATAAATTTCCCGAAATCCCGGGCTTAAATCATAAAAATCCCGAAATCCCGGGGTTAAAAACATCCAATCCCGACATCCCGAAAAAGGGCCGGCCCCCCTCAGCAGTGAAACCGGTATGAGACGAATACTGTGATGTTTTATTGGACTTAAACCTTTTTTTGTGTTCAATTATGAATCCTTGGGCATGCATATACTCATTGATGAGGCTTCATTTTTTTCAAATGCAAGGAAAGACATTGATTCAAAATGCTGGTCAATCCGGAAGTATTTCATGATCACGTTCACCAGCGTTTTAAAACCCAGATATTGTTTATATTGACAGTTATATTGAAAGTGAAAGAAGCATGGTTTTGTTTATATAAGTACTACTTTTGACTATGCCAGCAGCTAATTGGTTATTTAGTAGAGTCGAACCTCGTTCTTGCTTTGGTATTCGTTTGCCGATGTACTTTTGGAGTTTGTTGTTTTTATATACATGTCTAGTATTTAGTTAATACTTGGAGTAGTTTCCTTAAATGAACCTAATCTTTTTTTCATCTTCTTGTTTTTGTTGTAGTGGAAAATATCCTCATCCTATCTGTTAAAAGCGAATTAGCATGGTCTTAACATTCATCATAATACGCAGATTATGAAAGTAAGTGATTTGTACTTAAGTTAGCCCATTCATAGCATATGATCAGGAAATGGTAAAGCAGAGATGCGTCCTATCACATTTCTCATTAAATTGGCGTTATACAAAAATGAATTGAAAGAGATGTCATGAAACCAATTACTTCCTTTCGGCACTTAAAGGCAGTTTTGAAATGTAAAGTTTTGTTGAATATCAAAGCTGAAACTATATCTAAAATTTTAAGGACGTATTATTCCTCTCGCTCTTTATATTTGCTCCTTGGAATTCTTTACCAGCACACAATGGCACTGAATCAATATCTTTATTTGACCAAACTTATGGTCAAGGAGTAAGTAGTCTACCTGGTTTTCATACTATCATACTATAGTGAAACAGGATAGATAAAGGGGGGTTTGGGTACCTTAAACCGATGTAACCCTACCGATGGCTTTTGCTAGTATCATACAGTATCAAGTCCGGTTATCCCGAGTTCGTATCGTTTACTGCGTTTGTATTTTGTCTTATTTGTGTAATCCTGCGTAGTTCCATGGCAGATTGTGGCATGTAATTTTAATTTTCAGCCATTGTAGGTGTTTTCTGTTATCCATTTTTTTACGTTTATGAACGCAGTAAATAAAATTACGAGACCAAGCTAATTAGATACTTAGTGGTTTGTTATTCGGGTTCATTTTTAGCATGGATCTGATAAAAGATTAAAGGTCTGGTGACATTTTACAGCTTGCAATCGCTTTTTTGTCTAAACGTGGGCAGAAAACTATTTAGTCCGAATCAATCTGTAAAAATGCCGTTTTTCTTTACGGAACTTTTCTTTGTAACTCCCAGTGAAGCAGTACGTGACATGTCTCAAGGTCTAACTACAGTATCCAAATTGTAAGACATTTGATTAAATAAAGAACAGAGTGGATCGGACTATATGTTTTTTTTTTATTTTTATGTTTTCTGTAAGTATATGGATTCCTTTCTCGAGATCCTTTTTTAAACAGTTTTTCCCTTTGATCTGTGGCATTTTTTAAAGATTCTCCTTTACACCGATCCCTATTCCCGCTGTTATTGGTGGGTGCCCACTTGCATATTTTTTTTCTCGTTCTTTTGACGAATTGAAGCACTAAAAAAGAAGTACGACAGTAGATTTAGGAAGAAACAAAAGATGGAACGGCAGTAGATCAAGAAAGGTACAAAAGACGCGTTAATTACACAGTCAAGCCTAAGCGAGAAAACAGTAAAAAAATGTAAAAAATGTTAACTGATGAAATCACGGTGTGATTTTCATTAAAAATTGAGGGACAATAGGGGATCCTGAAGGGTAAGCATTTTGTCCGTAAAAGACACTTGTCACACTGTTATTGAGTCAGTGCAAGTTCAAGGGTGATGTCCCTGCAGAAACAGCTTCTAACAACATACTGTTTGTGTGTAAAAAACACTATCTCGACTGTCTTGTGAAGGAGATGGGCATCGACAGTTCATCCGGAAACCCTACTTATACCCCTACTACAATATGGGGGATGAGAGGGATGAGATTGTAAAAAATCACACTTCAGTGTTATCATCATTTGGCATAAAAGCTAATGATGAAAACAATCAACTCCCTTACATCTACTGGGTACCTAAACTTCATAAGAATCCATACAAACAGAGATTCATTGCCGGGTCTTCCAGATGCACCACTAAACCTCTTTCACAGCTACTCACTACTTTGTTGACCGCAGTCAGAGACGGCCTGAAAAATTACTGTAATAAAGCTTACTCCACAAGCGGTGTGAATCAATGTGGATTCTTAAAAATTCAAAAGATCTTCTTGAACAGCTTTCCTCAACCAGTCTTACCCATTGCCATAGCTTTCAAACTTTTGACTTTTCTACACTTTATACAACCCTGCCACACAATAAACTGAAAACAGTAATTGCAGATTTAATACATCAATGTTTCTGCACATAAAAATGGAGAACGCAGATACACCTATTTAGTTGTAGGGAAAGACAAGACATATTTTGGTAAGAACCACACCGATTCAAATAAGAAGTACACCGAGACTGACGTGATTAAAATGTTAGAATTTTTGATTGACAATATTTTTGTCGAATTTGGAGGTCGTGTTTTCCAACAGACAATAGGGATTCCTATGGGAACAAACTGTGCGCCGCTTTTAGCTGACCTTTTCCTCTACTCGTACGAGGCCAAGTTTTTACAAGGGCTTATTCAAAGAAAACAAAAACATTTAGCCCAGTCCTTTAATTTCAGCTTCCGCTACATAGACGATGTGCTTTCTCTTAATTATCCTAAATTTAAGGATTATTTACATCAGATCTATCCAAATGAGCTTGAAATTAAAGAAACAACTGAAACACCTCTTTCAGCTTCGTACTTAGATCTTTTATTGTATATTGACGAAGATGGACGTTTGAAATCTAAGCTATATGACAAGCGTGATGATTTTAATTTCCCCATTGTGAACTTTCCCTTTCTTAGCAGCAATATACCTACCTCTCCAGCCTATGGAGTGTACATTTCACAGTTGATTCGTTACTGTCGAGCTTGTAGTTTGTACAGTGATTTTTTGAACAGAGCAAAAACACTGTCCCAAAAGCTGCTTAGTCAGGGATTTGTTCAACCTTTGTTAATTTCATCCCTCAAGAAATTCTATGGCCGTCACCATAGCATCATTGAAAGATATGACGTGTCAGTATCCCAAATGAAAGTGAACATTTTCAGCTAGATTCACGTCTTCCCGGATTTGACTACCGACTTTGACTTTTTCCCGGATTGAATCACTCACAGTGTGACGGGTGCTGTTAACAGAGCAGGACATGCTTACCCTTCCGGAGCACCTGATGTCACTCTCAGTTTCACTGGAGTTCACACTGTGAGTGCCTTTGTTCTGAATGTTGTGGTTTCTGGTTCTGTGCTATGTGTCTGTCTGGCGTCATTGTTTTTGTGTCTAACGTCATTGTTTTCTGTGTTCTCGTTTTTGCCCTGTCTTTGGACTTCGATTTTTGTGAATACCACCCCTTTGTTCCTTCGGTATACTACTGCCGTTGTAACAACATGGCATGTCGAATCCGTCTGGACGTGAAATCTATCTGCAAGTGTTCATTTTCATTTTATAAATAATGCGACATATCTTTGAATGATGTCATATTGAGATATTGAGAGTGATAGAATAAGTAGCAAAGCCTGAACATAGTCTAGACTCAGTGGCATTTTTTTTTTCTTGTTACAAGAAGTCGCTGTGGGAACCACATGCTCAACGGCAACACGGAACTGAAATTAAAGATGGAGATGCAAATACATAGCTACTGGGAACTTAAAGTTCACAAATTTCAATTTCAAAAATCCATGTTCGTTTACTTACAACAAAAGATCTATGTATAGAGCTGAAGTAGTTTTCCACGTAGCAATAATTTCTTTAAATTCATCATATTAGGATAGATCTAAAACAAATATTATTTCAATTTTATGTTGATAAGTAAAAGAACGTACAAGAAGCAAAAAATAAAATCAAACAACATAAACAAATGTGTTAGTTTTCGTGAAAGCTTGATTTCATACGCATAAAGGTAACAGTCAGCTAAAAACGCTGAACAGTTTGTGACTATTGGAATTCTAAACTCTGCAAAAAATCGTGTTCTCTAAATTTGACAAAGTATTTAGATAAAACATGGTAACATTTTTATTACAATATTCTTGGTGTACTTCTTGTTTGACACAGTGTTGTTTTAAAAATATTTTCTTTTTCCCTACAAATATAACGGTGAACCTTCTTTTTCACTTTAGTGCAGAAGCATTGGTATACCAGAATCAGTGAATAAATCAAAGGTCTCGATGCTATAACAATGACAGAGACTGTTTGCTGTACAACCAAAAACCCTACCTGATTAATAATTTGTTTTTTTTACAACCGAGTATAAGGATACACACATGAATATCACAAGGCTTTAAGGACGTAAACTCAAAGTTTTATCAATTTTCATGGTTTCATTTTTTTCATAATTTGTTGGGATCAGATTTTGACTTTGAATTTCATGCAAGGCAATATCACGAGCGTTTTTCATGGAGACAACATTTGTATTTAAGTGTTGCAATTCCAAAATCTTATATTTTACTTATGTGCAACCCCCATATTTTCCTATTTAAACCCTTCGGTGAATTCTATTTACTTATTTGATTTGTTAAGTTTATTTTAGGTGTGTGATATTGCTTTTTTTAAATAATAAACCAGTTACATCACATAGAATCTTGAATATTTCTTTGATAAACATATTAAGTCTTGGAACCAAGAATCATTTTTATAGGAAAAAGAATATAATAATTTCCTTTGTGATAAAACTATAATTTCTAACTTCAGTAATTTCGGTATTTAGTTATGTCTAACATTATTATTATATATATATCAAAAAGTTATATTTATTTTCTTTTCTCTTCTTTTCTTAAATAATTTCAAACACTAGAAAAAATGTGAGCAGAGCTCACAAATATATACCAAGCCTCTTCCCTTGATTTCCGAATGAAACAAAATTGAGATCAAATCATATAACTTTTATACACAGAATGGCAATATGTATTTGAGATTTTGTGAAAGTTTCATGAAATTTCATCAAGTTGTCTAGGAGGAGTTAACGCCACAATGCGTATACCGAAATGGCGGACAAAGGATCGGACAGACGGAAACAACGGCAGTAGAATACCGAAGGAACAAAGGAGTGAAATTTACAAAAAATCGACAGACGATCTAACGAATGGACGAAAGGACATCGCTATCACTATATATTGTCCACTGAAGCGGGGGGGTATAGAAAAATCGAAAAACCTATTATACTTTTATTCATCCTGCAGTCACATTTCCAATGTAAGAACTTCTTTAAATACTGTTTGAAAAGTTTTGATTTTGTCAAATGTCACATAGTTCAAACATCGGCAACCCTCATATCACTTGAAAATTACACAAGCATTCCATTTATTTGTAGATATGTCAGAATAATCAACACCAGGAAATAGAGAAAAAAAATGTACATTTATAGATATGTCAATCTTGTAAAGACAAGGAAATAAAGAAAAAATTCTATACATTAATAGATTTGTCAGTGTGATAAATACCAGGGCTTAATTGAAAATCTTGATACCAGAAAACGTACAATGGGTTAAGATGTTTTAGGAAAAAGTAATGAATACGTAATGATCATGGTATAGAACAAACAGTGTAGATCCAGAATGTCAGGTAATTATAACTTTTAATACTAATGGAATGATCTTGATTTGAAACAATCAGTGTAAATCCAAAATCTCTGGTAATTAAAACTCATAGAGAATGCAAGATTATTATGAATTCAGTAATAATGTATTATCATGACAGAGAACAAACAGTGTAGATCAAGAAGGTCAGGTAACTGAAACTTTTAAACTGACGTAATGAGTATGTTATAGAACAACAAATGTCGATGATGAATGTCAGATTGTTATAACTTTAGCATCAACGTAATGCACATGGTATAGACCAAACGATGTAGATCTAAAATATCTTTGACACTTCTGTAATAATCATGACATAGATCGAGGACGTCAGGTAATGATATAACGTACCTACAAACGTAAAAATAATGACAAAGACCCAACAGAGGAGATATAGAATGTCAAGTAATTATAAATTTTAATCCTACCATAATGAGCTTGTCATAGAACAAGTGGTGCAAATCCTAAATGTCAGGTAATGAAAACTTTGATACGAAAGTAATGATAATATCATAAAGAATGCCATGTAATTGTAACTTAAGGGAGTATGAGCGTATTACAGAATTATTCGATTTAATTCGAGTTAATTCTACCGGCTTTTATCCATATAAACAGGGTTAAAATGTTTTGAACATGTATCATATTTTCTTGGTCACATGTCATTTTGAAATGCATAAAATAGACAATGTATAGAATTTTATTTACTTTCAATTATATTTTCATATATTTGAAGGCATATTAACAGCTAATGGACGTTGAAGTAAAATTCCATAGAAAACAGTTTCCCAACAAAATTTTGATGTCTTATATCTCAAAATTTCTTACATAGATTTTCAAAATTTTTTGCTCTTGTTGTTCTTTAATCTGAGCTGTCCAAAACAATAGGTCGGAGTTTTAATTCTAATTGCAAAGTTTCTAACACTCGTACTCTCTTAAGTACTAACATATTGATCATAATATAGATCAGACATTTCAGGTAATTGTTATTTACGTAATGATTATGATAGAACAAAGAGTGTAGATTCAGAATGCCAAGTAATAGTAACTTGAGTAATGACTTAGTGACCCTGGAACAGAACTTATATTATTGATTCAGAATTTGAGGCAATTGTTTATGCGTTGATATCTAATCAGAGTGCTATTTTTGATTAAAAAATGCATTTGTACAATTAAAAGAACGTTAAATATGCAAATAAAAATTAACAAAAATGATAATGTGCCATAAGTTGTAGTGATTTATTTATATTAAAACAGATGTTTGATTCCAATTATATGCACGCAATTTGTAATAAAAGAACACTATAGTGAAAAAATCTTTAAGTAGGTTCATTTGAAGAGAAACCAAATTGCCAGAGAGGCTTCTTCAAATTAAAATAGATGTAGCAAATTTTTTCCACAGATCGTTAAACTGTGTAACGTCAAAACACCGAATCATAACGCTCTAATGTCGGCATAAAAAATGTTAATATATCTATTGGAAAACACTTAATTGTAACATCCTGATTATAGCATTCAAAAATGAGTCAATTAACAATATCAAAAGATCGAATGTTGACCTTCTAATTCAAGAACCTCTACGAAGGGAATCTTGACCGTCTGATTTTACCATTTAAAGGATAAATTGAGTAACGTCAATACAATGAATCGTCTGTTACTGAATTTTATCGGTAATTTGTATGAATTTCCTTTGATCTACTAAGAGTGATATTATCAGTATCACCGAACTGGACACTCACGATAATATCGGGTCACTGTGAAGGTGTCGCGTGTCGGTTGCTATGCTGACGTCACGTTTTGTACTACTTGTCATGTTCATACGCGTAATACGTTGAATGAAAAATGCATATAAATTAGTGAAATGAAGAACAGATTTAATGAGCTAAAACAGAAATTTAAGCTGATTTTAATTTATTATACAGTTTTTTTTATATTTTTGTGAATTACCGATAAAAGTAATATAGGACATTTTGTTTTTGATACAGACTTTATCATGGCGTAACGCATCAAGCTCGCCCTGACGGGCTCACTTGATACTTGCCGTGATAAAGTCCGTATCAAAAACAAATATCCTTTGTTCCATATCTACAGTGTAAAAAAAAATGACAAACGTCCTGAAATAAAAATATTTAAAAATTCTAATTTCTGTAACACGTCAAGCACTGAATCATGAAACTCGGTATACAAGCTAATGTTAATCAATTTGATCATGACTGCATGGGAATCAGGATTCACTCAAACAATTCAAACCCTCCCCGTATTATGTGTCTTCTCTTCGTTCATAAAACAATCGCAGTGAGCTATATACGAGGGTTGTCCGTAAAGTTCGTAGACAAGGATAAATGAAAAGAAAAGCAGTGTTTTATATATTTATATTTAGCATATTCGTAACCCTTAAGCTTATATGAATTTGGATACATAAAAGATGATTCAATTATGCTTGCAAATTTGCATGTATGTCTTCGTAAAAAGCCCTGGAATAGTTACCTGGAGCAACACGAATATTTCATGTCAAACATAGTGTCTAATAAATATTATTGTGTAGGTATTTCATAGATATTCAGTGAATAGTGAAATGAAAATGACATTGCAATCTTTATATTATGTTCAACATCAAAACTGCCAAATTTCAAGATCTAAAGATTTGAAATGACAAATAAACAGAGGTTCTAATGTCTCAAGGCGAAATCAGAAATTCTAGAAAACCTGACGTTTTTCGATAACGCGGAGCAGTGACGTGTCTATAGTTTCGCTCAGACATCGGGAAACACCCTCAAATACCAACATATTCCCATAATATTAAGAAAGGGCATGGCAAAGTGTGTTTTGCATTACAATTCAGGTGTTACAGACATTTCCGGACACAAGAACTAGTTTCAAGAATTGAAAAAACTGACCAACTTTCATATGTCTCAAACTGTATAAGTTCCAGGGTGTTAGTGAACATTTCCCACTTTCAGTCAATGAAGTTTACGGGAGGTAAAAAATTGATAACTTTTCTGTACAAGAAATTACAAAAATATATATTAACTGATAAAAGGACCTTCATATAAAGACAAAACAACTGCAAAAATTCCGAATTTGTTGAATTGCGAATTCATTATGAAATGTTAAACTCAAAGATTAGGACGTCAGACAACGTCAACATTTTACATGTTTGTGCTCCGAGTGTATAAGAGAAGTTTGTTTTGTTTCGACAGAAAAGTAATTAATAGTGTTTTAATTGCAATGATATTTTGCATACTAATGCATTGAAACACATTGTAAATGAAAATATTAGTATCATATACATTCTCGTTACTTAATTTTTATTCAGAATGTCCATGAACTTCACGGAAAACCCTCGTATGACGGATTTTTATCATTCACAGCAATATAGGACGATACTTAAAAAGGTTCAATCTGCATTTATTATTTTTCTTTATTTCATATTTCTTGCTGACATTCGCGGGCACTCAATATTTATTTAACAATAAGAGAAGGTCTCTTAAGTTTGTTCTATTGAGATCCTATTGGTATTTGTTCTCTATCCGCTTAAATTTCGGTTTATTGGTTTAAAAAAATTCTGGTCTGCACGTTAGAAACATATGATGTCGAAATGGCCATATTCAGAAACAGATTTTACAGTGCCTCCGGTATTTTGTGGTTTTTTACATTGTACCCTATTTAATATTCACTTTAAGTTCAATTATCAAAAACATGTACGATTTTACTTTTGTTAAGATATATAATGGGCATAATAATTCGATAAACACTTTGATGGCAGAAGTGATATTTCAAGCGTACGAAAAATGGGTTTAACGATTAAAATTGTTTCTGCACACTTTTTGCTATCTGTCTGTCAATTCCTGCACGATTAGTTTTTTTTTTTTTTTTTTTTTTTTTTTTTTTTTTTTTTTTTTTTTTTTTCAGTAAAAGGGCCTTTCTAATCGCCGGAATCAAATTCCTGACCCGCAAATGATTCGTCAACAGGCCATCAATTTTATTCAGGTACATTTTAGGGAAATATTGCTGTAGTTCTCTTCTTGTCAAAGACAGACAAAATTGCAGTTGTTCAATAATTTTCATCTGACAAAGAAGTTCTAGAAATAGACACTAGACCTTTTGATTCTGTACCAAAATATTAAGTATTCCTTCCCAATATTATTCTAGCTACACCTTAAATGATCTAATAATGAAGTGTTTTATCTATCCATCTATATTAAAAGACAAACATTTTGACTTGCGTCATTTTTTTTCCCTTTCTTAAAAAACTTAACACAGTATGATTTTAATCTTTTTTTCTGGAATAGCAAAAGGGCTACCGATGTACATGTAAGTAAAATCCGGTACGTTTCATTTTTCTTGTAATTATAATTCTACCCAAAATATGTTAAATTCATGTTTTGCCAGGACTTTAATAGCTGATTCACTTTTGTACTTTTTCTAAATTAACATTCCTACATTTATCTTTGCCATGCTCTAAATATGCACACCTATTGAAGTTTTTTTTTACCATATTTACTTCGCTTCAATTTACCAATTTGGATTCCGAATGTTTTATTTGTAATACGTATAAAATAACACGTAAAAGGGTTCAAAAGATCCAAATGTAGTTGTTTATGATGTTAATATCGTTGAAAATAATACACTTGGAAATTACACCAAAAATTCCATAAATTTTTAAATATGTCAGTTTGATAAACACCAGGAAATAAAACAAAATCTAGATACTATATAAAGAACGCATTTTTTTTAAATGTTCATAGTATAGGAAACAAAGAAAAAAAAATTCCCATCGCCATTGTAATTTCCTTGAATTAAAAAAAAATCTGAGCATATCTTGGTCCCATTGTCTAGCAACGGATGACAGTGTTTGTAACAGTTCTCTGCCCGATATGTTATTATTGTTGACGACCCTACATCCAAGACATAATGGATACGTGGATGTAGCGTTGCTTAACATTTAGCAAATGAATTCCGCTCAAACCGGTGCTAGGGGCCGTGATGAACTTACTTTGAGGTAGGAGTTTCGGTCCTTGTTGAAGGCCTCATGGTGACTTCAAGATGAGGAACAACAACGACTGCTGGATACCTTTTTTTGGGAGAGACCATTGTGACTGAGTTTGGTTGTAATTTGACTGATAGTTTCTGAGAAGAAGATCTTTAAATGTAATTTACATACGAGCGGTGTCATTGACAACAGCAGTGGAAAACTGGGGATGTTGCAACTCCAAAAATCAAAGTCCAGAGACATGCGTTGCTATTCTTTCCAAATTTTGCTGATATTGAAAAACAAAAATACCGAAGTTACTGTCAGTTTATTTCTGCATATGCGTATTTCTACAAGTTATGTCTTATCAGTGCAGATCAAACCAAAACATTTTGAAGTCCATTAACAAAAAAAAAGTGTAAAAGCTGATAGAGAACAAATAACTAAAAGGTTCTAAATAAAAAAATTTCAAGATTCAGCTAAGGACAGAGCTATACATGAGGGAGATACTCCTTAGTTTTGAATAAAATTTTGTGAAATTAAGATATTGCAAGTTTCAATAAAGTCGGTTTTTGGGACAGAACCGAAGTACTGACTGATGGGGTGGTGAATACCCTCGGAGACTAACAGTCCACCAGCAGAGGCATTGGCCCAGTGGTAATAAATAACAACATACCGAAGTAACTGTCAATTTATTTTCCGCATACACGCATTTCGACAACTTATGTGCAGATCAAACCAAAATATTTTGAAGCCCATTAACCAAAAAAAAACGGGTGAAAGCTGATAGAGAACAAATAAAAATTGCCAAAAAGAACACAGCCAAATGAAATCAATTTATATGGGGAGACAACAACAATGCAAAGAAGACATTCCACCTTTTCCTACACAACGGACACAATTGTCTTAATAACAGACTTTTGTAACATAACAATTTTGCTTCATAATCTTTTATTTACTGAATACATTATACATATCTGTTGATTTTTAATTTACTTCATTGAATAATTACGATTCATTGCATAATACAGTGACTCGTGCAAACGTATTTTATAGTTAATCAAGGGACCTGTGCGATATGTAACGGTTATAAATGGTGTGTGTTCGATGTGTCATGGTATAAAAGGATGTGTTTGATTGTTTCACCTATTTGTGAAAATCTAACAGTAATGATTTTTAATCATTTTAACCAGCAGACATGATACTGGATAGGACAATTTACTTCACATATTATGTATTCTATTTCAGTACATAAAAACAAGTGTCTCGTAGTTTTGTTGTTTAACATAAGTAGTTTTGTGTCGGAGAAGGTTATTATGTATAAACCATACTGGTCATTCGGCTATCCGAGTTAATTTTCCATTAATTTTGTTTTATATGTGGTTACAACGATGATGGGTCCGTTGATTGGAGTAGGCTACGGGTCAGTTGAGAGTAAATTTCAATGTAAGTCTTGAAATTTAATGATAAATTCGTTTTTATGTTAACAAATAATCGTTATCTCACAAAATGCGTTTGTCTACCATTGCGATTATCATTACGCTATCGTACATTGTAACTGTTTTTAACATGGGGTTCAAAACATTGTCAGAAAACTAAAAGGCGATTGTGTACCCTATACAATTTTGATTACAATTTTTCAATTATCAATCAGAAAAGGATATTTGTTGCGAAAAAAAAGTTGTATGTTGTACTAGACACAACATCTAATTCAGAATAGCTAAACTGTGGGTATTGATGTATTCTTTATTCATTTCAAAGAGTATATATGGTTATTTAAAAAAATACAAATAATTTGTCCGTTAATAGGTTGGTTTCAATTTAAAAGACAGTTAATGAGTTTCTAGCCGATAGTGCTCTAACAATTAAAACGTGATAAACAAATGGCCTTTTGCATATCTTTCCGGTTTTCAAAACAAAGTGAAGCCGAATATCTGATATTGGTCGAGGACTGATAAGCGGTACGATCGACAAAAAGCAATGTACAAAATTGCAATTGATAATAGACAAGTCGAAACCAGGCTGGCTACCGTTCGGTATGATTTCATACTCGACCATATAAAGAGACATTCGGAGATCTTCTGTTTATACTTTGCCTAATTGCAACCAAGCTTGATTATAATGGATTTTGTATTATTGTGTTTAAAATGAGTCACAAACGTCGTAATAGGTTAATTATGGTCACCTGTAAAAAATTGTTTAGTGTTTGACAATATGGGAATTATTCCAATGATTCAATCCTTTGGTAAATAGGAACATACTTTAAAGTGGACCGTTTGCAAAAAGAGAATTTGAAACCTCCTTCAATAGACTTTTAAATAAACCAATATTTCTTAGAAATTTCCTTTCAAAATAATACCTGGCAGATAAGCAACTCATCCAAGATAACCACCAATGGAATCAAACTTTTACAATGGCCCGTATAAAAAACACCTTCAAGAATCTTCTCGAAATCTGTGATATTACTAATCCAGTTACAATGGTATTCAGATTGCATTTGACAATTCCACACTCAACCAAACTGACTACCAGTGATAAGCGGTTATGATGTAGTTAGAGATTAAGAGTTAAGATAGCTATTTTCTGCTCGTTGTCACTCGTTAAAAAATTTTATTGGAATGTGATGATGAGATTTTTTTTTAAATTTTAGACTTCTAAAATCAATGAAAAAAGAAGGAATAAAAGAGAAAATTCTACAATGCCTGAAAAAAACAATTACATGCTACAATTTGCCATTGAAAAACACAGAAAAACACAAATTAAAAGACAAATGTAAACAACGATAGGAACTCGGGAAAGACTGACTTTCTACCGGCACTAGCAAAAGCCATCTGTAGGGTTAAACCGGTTTATGGGTACCCAAACCTCCCCTTTATCTGTACCATTTTCCTATAGTATTACAAATACAAAAGCCAATACGAGTAGATAACTTACTCAATGACCACAATCGTGGGACGGAGAGAAAAAGACAATATGTTATTTTAAAAGATGAGTCGAGGGGTGATCTCAGCAATTTGCCGGCTAGCCAAAGGACCCTAGTCTGCTGGTAGAAAACTGTCGCACTACGGTAGAAAAATTCAAAGCTTTCCGAGGGGTTTGGTCAAGAATCAATATGAATTTAAGTTGAAATGTGCAGTATCAGTGAATGGCCAGTATGTGTGTAAAATTTAGGTTACTAGATCCCAAAGCTTACTAGTATTTAACTGGTGCAAGCAGAATATCTTGTCGACATCCCCTATTATGTTAGAAAATAATAATAATAATTAAAGTGTAAGGTGCACAACTTTTCAATAATTAATTAGATGCTGTAGTGACATCTGACAATAAACTATTGTTGACTAGGTTTTGCCTCTAAAAATCAGAAAATGAATATTTCAGGCAGTACTCGATAATGGAAACAAGATTTCCTGAATATTAAGATGCAATCTTTTAAAGACTTATTTTCGAACTCTTAATTGAGAAAGTGATACTTCAAGTAAAAGGTGCATAAACTGATTACATGTAATTACAAGTTTAGTTGGAATCTGTAATCAATTATTTTTACCCGGATAACCTCTTACATATTAGATACCGAAGTTATTGTATATATAGTTTTTGCAGATGGCCATTTCGACAGCTTATTCTTCTCACTGCAGATCCAATCTTAACTTTTCAAAGGCCATTAACCGAATGATGCTTTCATTCAGTACAATAATATTTTAAGTATTAACTGTACAACTAAAATATTTGGGGTTTTAAGATATTCTTAAGTTTAGTTGGAAGCTGGCCTACAAATTGTCAATTGCAAATGAGGAATTCAACACAGGACACAGATAGACGACCAGAGACACAATAATAGCCGATATGTATCGACTTTTCTTCGGCAAACGACACTAGAATTATCAGATTTGCTCTCAACTGGCCTAGTTTACGGACTGAGTATCAGGGGCCTTCGAATTAACTGGGTTGGAAAAATTCATGATTATCTGCATAAATATAAATCGCTGTTTTGTATTGTTAAGGTTGTATATGCTTCTTACTCATATTTTTCATCGGAAAATTATAAATGCGTGTTTCTCCCGGTATTTTTCTTATAAAACACTAAAAACTGAAGTTTGTTTACATCTGTAAAGGTCAAAATATAGTGGTGTATAACACGCCCTTCTAAAATGCTTCTAAATGGTACAATGTTAACCAAAAAAAAATGTTATTACAACAATATTCACGCATTATTAATACACTGGCAGACACATTCATTAATTTATTATGAACTGCATTCATTATGAAAAAAGCAAAATTTGACAGACATTTATTTTGATATTACGATTTTTTTATGTTTAACTGACCGTACCATACTCAAATCAACGGACCCATCACCGTTGTAACTATATATAAAATAAAATTAGCGGACAATTCACCCGATTATCCGAATGACCAGTCTGTAAACGGTTTAAGTAAAATTATGGTCTGTAAAATAATGTCTATATTGTTATAATTATAGGGCAAGAAAACACATGTCAGTTATCTTTAGCTCTGTATCAATTCTTATGTCGCCATATAGTGGGAACAGAGGATACTGTGCAAACAAAAAGATTCTGGAATACACTTAGGGACAATATCCTAAGTTATCGAAGTTGTTATACAGTAATTACTAGTGGAAGTTTTGGTGAGGGACTTGAGATGGGCGGTAGCGATGTGGATATAATGCAAGTTCTGAAAGATGTTATCGTATTTGAAGAAGAAAAAGAAATTCTGTCAGATCCTCACATCAATGCATATTTTCAAATAATAGCTGACACAAAACCCGGATTTGTTAAATTATTATACAGCAACAGTAGTACAGTCCAATGGTACAAATTTTGTGAAAGGGTTGGCGATCATTTATACCTATCTAGCGATCTGTTTAAAAAACTAGTTGTTTCAGTTGTAACGCCTATATTTACTGCAAACTTTATGCACCCTAAGATACATGGTCCATGTATATCAGATGATTGCGATGTGAATGATGTCGCTTTTTGTTTAAAGTGTACTTCATGGATAAGCCAGGCGAATCAGTGGTTATGGAGAGCACAGTATGAATGGCCAAGTTATGGACTTAGAAAACAAATCATAGAACATGGGGTTCTGTTTGTTCCTATAGGTGTTAAGGAATCCATCAATGAAAGTATACAATGGCGCATTTCGTTTTCTGTCGGCGAAAAGCTTTTGATCTATTCTTTTTCCCACACACAACTTTTATGCTATGCTCTTATGAAAATAGTATTAAAAGACTTAATAAACAAGGATCCACAATGTAAAGATTTACTTTGTTCGTATTTTATTAAAAATATCATATTTTGGCTTTCTGAGGAGTTACCATTATCGATTTGGAGACCAAATAACCTGGTATCTTGTTTCATGAGATACCTCGAGCGCCTGATCTATTGTGTTGAATATTCAGTATGTGTTCATTACTTCATACCAGAGAACAACATGTTTGAGAACAGGGTAGAGGGAGAAAACCGATATCTTTTACTTGATAAGCTTCGTGCATTGTATTCTCTAAATTGGCAATGTATATTACTTTCTCCACGATTACAACGTTTTCAAAGCAATCCACTTCTGATTGAACCATGTCTTTTTGACGTTTCCTTAGAACAAATTGTGCATTCACGTGTCATCTATAATGTACCATTTACATTTTTTTCCATCCCATTCATAGTGTACTTCAAATGACAGAATTCCACATATCTTCGCATATAAAACGCTCAATTATTTATATGATGTCTCGATTTCTTTTTATCGGTACACAAGGGATACCATTATGTGCCGCGTATGACAATAAGAAACTTTACCGACAATTCAAGACGTGTCGGTTTTATCTTATGATGAATCTATATCACGATGCTGTGTCTGGATGGTTAATGGTGGCCTCAATGTTCTACCGAATGAAACAATACAGGAACGCTTTAGACATATTGTTTTATGTATCAACAAAATATATCCCGGAAAAAATTTCTCATAGATTCAAAGCAGAACAGAAACTTAATCCATTACAGCGTGAACTACTCAACTCAGAGGTTATCACAAGTATGGGTTTAGAGAAAGCGATCAACATTCTATACTTTGATATAACGACTTTAACATGCTGTAGACATCATTCCCACCTATTCCCGGACGAATTGCAAACGAAAGCAAAAGAAAGAATCACATTATTAGTTTTATCGGAAGATTACATGCGTTTCTTATCATTTTTATGTCACTATCATTTACATGACATGAGACAGTGTCATGACTCTTTATTCAAGTTGGGGTGTGAACTGATGTATACATTAAACAGCAGACATTTCACTGTTGCAGAAACAGGATGCATTTGTTTGGGAGTGGCCATAGAATTAATGGGTTGTCGGGATACGGCTCAAAAAGTTTTCAGAGTTGCGGACCTTTATTACCAAAGTTTCTTAAAGTGACAGATAATAATAAAAGTTAAGAAGTAAGTTCCAGATACAAATATCTGCTTGCACGATTACTTTTTTATGATCAACAGCAGAAATGTAGAACTGATGAAACATGATATCTAGTAGATTTTTTTTT